>JAHWFP010098967.1:19143-39200 GCA_023313725.1 Lithobius niger | reverse complement strand
ACGGCCAACATGCTGGGGGATGAGGATGAAAAGCCCAGTGGCCAGAACGGGCAAATTAGAATCAAATTAGAATGAAAAAGGGGATTCAAGCCACCAAACATCCTCTAAGCAGCAACCTGGGGCCCGGTTTGTCCGGATGTCCCTTCACCTCTTTCCGACTAGTGCTTGCGACGGGTTGTAAACCTGCCCGCCATACACACCGTAGGCGCACTCGCAAACCGTAGTGTTGAGGTTGCTAGTGTTCAAGACGGACTAAAAACCCTCCGCCATGCAGACCCTTGGCACACTAGCAGACCGTGATCTTGGGTTCCCTTTTAGTCGCCTTCTACGACACGCAGGGGTACGGTGGGCTTATTCTACCCCCAGCCCACAGGGGGAATTTCAAGAAGGCTTGCTTGTCGCGTAGTGCGTGTTTCTTAGGAACTGACTGGTTAAAACTAGCCACTAGTCTTCTGGCACAAGCCAACAGTTCACTCACCTCCCTCTGTTCAAGGCTTCCTGCTTTCAACACTAATTGTAGAGTGTGAATTACACAGCTAGCACTGACATAAACATCTCTGAAGTCTGCAACCATGTTTGCAGCACCATCACGTAAAATCATATGGATTTTTCCTTGGAGATCCCATTCTTGTACCAAGTCCTCAAAAAGGGCCAAAATTTTAGGAGCTGTATGGCTAGCATTAAAATGTTTGCACTGAAGGCACAATTCACGTCTTTCAAATTCTGTAGTGATGAAGTGCACTACGAAGGACATGTATGCATCTGTAGCCACAGACGTCCAGATGTCTACTGTAACGAAAATTCATTTACATGTTGCCAACAACTGCTTAACTTTCCCTACAATGGTTTGATACAGTTCAGGCAAAGCAGTGTCTCTGAAATAGCAGTCGGAAGGAATTTTGTATCTTGGTTCTGCCAAACGAAGTAAGCGACGAAAGCTCTCATCCGTAACAATGGAAAATGGCTGTAAATCCAAAGCGATTAATTCGGCAATACCTTTAGTAAGCACCATTGCTCTCGGATGAGTAAAGTCGTACGTCTGTGTTCGCTGAATACACTGCTGCAGTGTTGGTTGTTTTTTTCCCACTGTTGTAGCTTTAGTTGACATGGTGGATGAACTTGAATTTGAACACGATGGCTGTGGTGAAGTAGCTGAATCATCCTTGGATGAACGCGCACTTGAACGAGCAGTAGTGGAACTTGGAAGTTTCATCGCTATTTTGCGAAGATGCATTAGTATCACCATCGGAAACAACGTCTCCGTTTTTCTCTGTAGCCAATTTCAATTTTCGGCTATGCTTTTTACGTAAATGGCGTAGCAGATTTCCAGTGCCATAGTCTTTTGATGTATTGCCTCCTCTTCTCAAACTAATGTTGCATAGCTTGCAATTTGCTCGGCTGTCATCATTTAGGTTTCGTTGGAAAAAAGTCCAAACAACGCTACCTTCTCGCTTCCCGGTGATGGCGGCCATGCTGTTGTTTTTGTTCACGATGTCGGAATGCATAGAGATAGAAGTCACGCCCCTTGCCTAACGCTCTATGGCAGGCGGTGCATGCCATACCACGTTGCAACGGCGCCAAAAGCGTAGCCGGACGCATATAACTTTTTTTTCATGGATCGTCCGGATCCCAAGAAAAATAAAAATTATTTTTAATTTTCTATATTTTCCCAAAATGCCGTGCCTCGCTCGCGCTATCTCCGGCTAATCACATAACATCAGAAACCAGCACGAAAAAACTTGTCCGGGCAACCGAAACCTAGCCGTCCAAAAACGTGATCCGAAGACGACCGAGATCCTATATACGCCTCGGATCCGAAATATCCGTGTAAAAAAAAAGTTATTTGCTAGAGATGACAGGCCCGCGACTACGAAAATGGAGAATTTATTTTATTTATTTCTTGCCACTGTTAAGTGCTTTTGTGATCATGTCATTAATTTCCTTTAAAGCATAACTGGTCCCTAAATTCTATCTAAAACCAAATTGTTGCTTCGTTATAAGCTTATTTTTATCAAGAAACTCTGTGATTTTATTTGCAAAAAAACTTTTCAATCATTTTATTAATTACTGGTAAAAGCGAAATGGGTCTGGAGTTATATAAAGTTATTTTTTGTCCTTTTTTGTAAACGGGTCTAAGAACTTGTTTTTTCAAACCTTCAGGCCAGCATTCACTATCAATGATTTTACTGATTAGTTTAGAGATTAAAATAGAAGAATTAAAGTTAGTTTTTTGAAAATGGCTTAAAACAAAACCGTCAAAACCAGTTGTTGTTTTCATGTTCTTTACAATTACAGATATCTCATCATTAGAAGCATACAAAATACTCATCTAATTTTTACTTTGTGTGCCAGAATGCCTACGCCTACCATATTTACCAAAACTTGGTCTTGTAGTATTTTGTTTTAGTAAAGCATATCTATTAGCATATTTTTTTTTCAGTTTGGGAATTTGTTCTTCAAAATTCAAATTACAGTTATTTGCAAGTGTTTTAAAGTTTGCATGCGGGAAAGTTTTCTTTAGATGTTCGTCAATGTTTAATTTTTTGGTGCGGCCTGTCAAATCGTTTACCTTGTTCCAAATTTTCCTCGAATCATTGCCTAATTTACTGAAAATATTTTGGTAGTAATTCTGTTTAGCTAGTCGTATAAGTTTACTTACTTCATTTTTAGCTTTCCTGTACATATCAACTGTCTCTTCATTTTTATTCTTGAGAACATTTTTCCATAACGTATTTTTGTCATCAATTTTTTTTATTAGATTCTTAGATATCCAGGGCTTACGTCCATTATTTTTGTTATTTCCAGCTTTACTTAAGTTTGTTTTTTGTGTATCATCTTTAAGTCTGTTTACCTCATAAAATTTTTTAAGTTTGTCATTGACAGAATTGTAAGCTTCATTTATATCCGTAATTTCATCCAGGTATCTCCAGTCAATCTTATTCATATGTTTAATCACTTGAGTTTCATTTATGATACTTTTGTCAGTATTATCACTGCGATTCTTATTTGCACTAATATTTACCAATTTTACCCGATATAAGTAAGCGGCGTTCGCAAGTTACTATTATTCACACAAGTTTTTTACAGTTATGTTTCTAGCAATCAAACCACCCACAGTTTTGTTTCAACACTCGTGCTAATCAAACCGTCATTTTCGTTGCAGCTATGTTTTACTAGATCAAACCGTCCACAGTTATGTTTCGACTCGCAAGAAGATCAAACCGTCAAAGAGTTTAGTTTAAAATTAAAATAAACAAGAAATTGGCTTTCAGAAAGAGGGCCACTCTTACGTTATGGAAGACTGGGGCCAGAAATAAATTCATTCAAGCTAGATATTTAGTTAAAGCAAAAGCGAAATTAAGGACACACTGTGATGGCTCCCCAGTGGGCTTTGCCCTCTGTACTGTTTATATATAACCTTGTTATGTTCCGGTTGGTGAAGACGCCGGAAGTTGTCTTGTCCGCCATGTAAATGTGCAGTTTGAACTGGAATAAACGATGTCTGGAAGAAATCGTGGATCATCCTTTCCGTCAAGTGAGTAAGCACTTGACAAGTGGCACCCGATTGTAGGATTGGACCTTGTTGACCTTTCGGTGACGTATATCGTGTTTGGACGTAAGTTTTCAGCATCATTTTTGGGATTTATTGTGCGGTGTGTTTCGCTCCGTGTTAACAATGGCGGCTGCTCGCGGTAACGGTGGCGAGTCGGCACGTGTTTGGCCATTGTCGGCGATCACCAAACTTTCCTCAATTGCGGATATTGACAATCGTCTTCTTAAACCTTCTACTAACAATCCGGACGAACCATTGTGTGACACGTGCGCTTTTCCGTGTAAAGATCATCGTTTAACGGTGCTACTGCCGAAGGGATTGTATGCCTTCACTGGGCGCATGAAGCGTTTTACAGGGTCTTCGCGTGGCTCTCGTGGTCCGATGTACGGCGATGGGTAAGGAGGGCTCACAATCATGGTCTTGGACAATCGGCGGGTAAGAAAGGTGACCTGGCCAACTAATCTGTTGAGATCGACCGCCACCCGGCGCGATGGCTAAAATTGGACTTGAATCCTCATAGAATTCCCTCCTTGTTCGTCATAGTAACCGCCTCGGCTATCGAATACCGCTCCCTGAAATTGCCGTCGCTCTTACGTGCCTAGGTGGCCTGAGGGTGTGGAAGTTATCTTTGAACGTCATGTGTCTTCTTCGTTCATGGTTTGTTGCTACGTGTGCACTGCCTATGTTTCCGAGCTTCGTAGCCGTGTTTTACAACCCACAATGAAACCGTTTCGCCTATCATCTCCTCACTCGATGATCCATGCAGCTTCACAGATGTGTGCCATGCGGCCTCGCAGACTGATGGCTCTCTGCTCCCCTTGTCGCCGGAAACTGGTGACCCGACTTCGAATGCAGGGACCTGTTTCCTGCCTCTCCAAGAATTGGCGTTGGTGGCTGTGGTTTTTGACTTCCTGCCGGACCGTGATCGGTTCCAGGCCGCGCTTGCTGTCGTTGGCTGCATACCACATCATTAGCGCCGTCGATCGCTCTCTTCCCGGGCTGGACCGTCAGAGGAACCCCGTGATTTTACCGTACATTTGAGATTAATTCCTCTGGGCCCTGACTGGGTTCTCCTTTCCCATCAATTTAAAGGTTTTCGATTCGTAGTTCCTGCGGCAACCGTGGAAGCCGTCCGCCAGAAACTCCGCCACGGTGCCATGCTAGACGTGCTAGCCGGGGATGTGGGGGGGGGGGGGATTGAGGCTTAATGGCACGTCGACAACTTGGTCATTAGTGCCAACCTCAGTCACAGTGCAGTGGTCCGGGTTGCCACTGCACCACACATTACAGAGAAGTTATTCAAACCCCTAATCTAAATCTTGTCATACATCTGTACCTCCTGCAAAAATTGAAAAACACCGGACAGGAGGACAGACTTATCGCCCAACTGACGCGCAATGTCATGCGGAAGATGGAACCGACGACGAACACCATCAAGATGGCGACAATCAACAAGTAAGTGCCGGACCGTAAGTGGCCGTCGACACCGAGAACATTCAGGAGGGTCAACCCCCCGCAAAAGGAAACAGTGAGTAAGTCGGGTGTGACCAATCCGCAAACGGGCCAACACAACCTCCTCACGGCGACTGCGGCGACACACCGAGTGCCACTCCTCGACAGTGCCTTTAATGGCCCGTAACTTATTACCGTCCTGTCTGTCCCACAAGGTTTGCCAAAAAGCGTGTAACCTCAGACGCAGAGTTGGAAAGGCATCTGAGGGAACTAGGCTGAGATCCCTACCGAGAGGGCCAGACAGGGCCCCTTTCGCAGCAGAATCAGCTTGTTCATTCCCTGCTATCCCAACATGGCCCGGGATCCAGCAGAAAAGCACGGTTTTCCGCTGGCCAGGCAAGCGGGAAAGCAAAGCTTGGACACGTTGTGTCAAGGGGTTCCGAGGATTGTAATTCGCCAAGGACTCTAGGGCACTCATGGAATCACTAAAGACAATGAAATGCGTGCCCTGAAGGTCAAGGATCCATTCCACCGCCAAACCAAGAGCTAAAAGCTCTGCAGAGAACACAGAATAGCCTGATGGAAGGCGATGGGCAAACGTTACACCCTGACACACACAAGCACATGCCACGCCAACGTCGGACTTCGACCCATCAGTAAACAGGCGCAGATAACCGGCGTACTGAGAACTCAGCCGCCGGAACTCCTGTAAGTACCTTGCTGGTAGAGTGGAACCCTTCGGGAGGGACGCCAGAGCAAAAATGAAACTGCCACCTGGGACAAGCCAAGGGGCAACTGGCATACTCCCAAGCCTCAAGACGCAGGGCATTTCAAAGGCTATCTCCTGACAGGACTGCTGGAGCCTATCGCGGAAATCACCCTTACCCACCCTGCGTCTACCGACCCGCAAGTCTGGCCCAAAAACCATGGACCAAGCAGGACTGGATTGCACAGCACACAAACGCACAGCATACTGAATGGCAAGCTGTCGCCGATGAATGGCCAAAGGTGGCTCCGAGGCCTCAGCATAGAGGCTGACCACTGGAGAAGTTCGAAAAGCCCCAGTCGCCACACGCAGGCCACTGTGATGCACAGTGTCCAACATCCGGAGAGTGGAGTCACTAGCCGAATCATAGACCATACACGCATAATCAAGTTTGCTGCGGACAAGGGCACGGTAGAGGCGCAACATGGCAGCGCGATCGGCACCCCATGAAGTGCCCGACAGGACCCGCAAGATGTTAAGCGCCCGCAAAGCCTTGTCTTTAAGCTGACGTAAGTGTAGAAGCCAAGACAACCTGGAATCGAACACCAGACCCAGGAAACTTGCCTGTGGGACAACAGGAATTTGTGCCTGTCCCAAGTACAGGCAAGGATCCGGGTGCAGTGTTCGTTGGCGGCAAAAGTGGATGCACACAGTCTTGTCCGGAGAAAACCGGAAACCATTACTTACCGCCCAGGTCTGGACTTTGTTAATTGCCAGCTGTAGCTGCCGCTCGCAGGTCTGCATGCGAGCCGCCCGAAAGCGCAGGCCGAAGTCATCGACAAACAATGACTGGGGAACAGCAGCTTGCTGAGCAATGGGGTTGATCCCTATAGCAAACAAGACGACACTAAGAACACCTCCCTGAGGCACACCATTCTCCAAGACAAACGGGCGGGAAAGAGTCGCTCTGACACGAACGCGAAAAGAACGGCCTGAGAGGTAAGCAGAAAGCAACAGTGGCATCTGCCCCCTCAAGCCATAGTTATAAAGATTACGGAGAATCCCATAACGCCACGTCGTATCATACGCCTTCTCCAAGTCAAAGAAAACCTGAACCAGATGATGACGCAGGCGAAAAGCCTCCCTCACAACTGATTCAAGGGCAACTAGATGATCGATAGTTGACCGAAACCGTCGAAAGCCACACTGGGACACAGATAAGAATCCCCGTGATTCCAACACCCACACCAACCGCTCACTGACCATCCGTTCCATAAGTTTACAGACACAGCTAGTCAGAGCGATTGGGCGATAACTGGAAGGAGAAGTAGGGTCTTTGCCCGGTTTCACAATCGGGATGACCACTGCAGTCTTCCACGCTGCTGGAATAGAGCCCTCTGCCCACACACGGTTGAACATCCCCAGCAAGAACTGCTGGGAGGCAAGGGTCAGATGTTTCAACAGTTGATAGTGAACATCATCAGGCCCCGGGGCAGAGTCATGCGACTTGGACAAAGCTGAAACAAATTCCTGCCAGGTAAATGGTAAATTGTACTCCTCTAGCCCATCGGAGCGAAAGTCAAGAAAGCAAGCCTCTTCTCTACGCTTAATCCCCAGGAAACCAGGATCATAATGGTCATCACTCGAGACCCGCGCAAATGCAGACGCAAGACAATTGGCGATATCTGGCACAGAAGAGATCACGGTATTCGCGACCTTCAGCTGTGAAACCGGGGAAGGCACGCTCCTCCCCGAGATCTGGCGCACCTTCCGCCACACCTGCTGAGAAGGCGTGGAGCGCGTGATTGACGAAACATAAGCTGCCCACGAAGCACGCCTAGCCTCACGGATGACATACCTGGCACGGGCACGACAACGTTTAAACGCCACAAAGTTGCCAGTAGTCGGGCTGACCGTGAATGCACGCAACGCTCGCCGGCGGGCCTTAATGGCCTGCCCGCAAGCAGGCGTCCACCACGGAACAGGAACCCGCCGCGGCTGTGTGGACGTACGCGGGATAGTAGCATGAGCAGCAGCAAGGACCACATCAGTGAAATGAGTGGAAAGTTCAACCACATCAGACAAGTCCTCAACCGCACGCTGAAACACAGCAGCCTCAGCAAAGGCTGACCATTCAGCACGCTTAAGCGCCCACCGGGCTGGCCTGGAAGCCACAGAACCCCCTTGTGTTGTGGACAACACAATGGGGAGGTGATCGCTTCCATGCAGATCGGCAGTGACAGCCCAAGTGAAGTGAACTGGGATAGCCAACTAGCAAAAGGCTAAGTCCACCGCTGACCAATTGCCCGTTGCCAAGTTACAGTGTGTCATGGCTCCATCGTTCAGGATGCAAACGGACCCCCTCCGCATCCACTCCTCAAGGATCCTTCCCTTCTTGTCAGTATTAGGTCCTCCCCACTGGACATGGTGGCTGTTAAAGTCGCCCAGCAAGAGGAACGGGGCAGGAAGCTGTCGAACCAGGTCCTCCAGGTCACCAACCCCAAAGACCTCATCCGGTGGCAAATACAGCGAACAGACAGTAATATCCAATTGGAAAGAAACTCGAACTGCTACCGCCTGAAATCTAGTGTGCAGAGGCACACTGGCATGCGGCTGAGAGTGTTGAACCAGCACTGCAACACCACCATGTGCACGTGGCACAGGGTCTGCATCCAGACGGTAGACAGAGTAACCCCTAACAACCGGATTATCCGACGCCTTAAAGCAAGTTTCCTGAAGGCAGCAGCACAGAGGTCGCCAATGCGACAAAAGCAGTCGCAGCTCTTCCGCATGGGTCCGATAACTGTGGCAGTTCCACTGAACGATGGAATGCGCAGGCATTAGGACGGGCTTAAGACTGAATCATCCTCCTCAACTCTTCCCCTGGGCGACCCGAAAACATCTGAATCCTCCCCCGAATCAAAAGCCGGAGTGAGGTCCAGAACGAACTTGTCCTCGGAAGGAGGACAAAGCCCAGGAGAAGTGGAACAGGAAATATCTCCCTGCTCCATGGGTAAAGGGGGATCAAATTGTGGAGGGGACGCAATGGACCCCTCAGCAAGCTGGTCGTTCGACGACTGTTTCACCTTCTCTCCTGGTGGCAACTTCCTCACGGGGGGTGCTGAGGATGTACCAGCAGGAGCCTTCTTCGACACTTTCTGTGGTGCACTCCGGGCAGGAGGAGGCTTAACTACAGCCTTAACCTGCCTGGGAACAGTTACAGGAACAGGAACAGTTACAGGAACAGGAACAGTAACAGTAGCAGGCTGGGCAGATGTCGACGGCAAGGCATCAACCGGTTTCGAAGAACCCAAAAGACCCTGCAAAGATGGATGTTGCTGGGTCAACAAAGTAACAAGCATGCCTACCGTGCTCGTCAAAGACCTGAGCTCAGCGCGCAAATCCGCTAAATCAGCAGACTCACTAACTGGGCCAGGCAATGGCGCACTGCACACCTGTGCAAAAGATCTGGTCATCGGTGCTGCCGGTAGTTTAGCTTTCTTCCGGGCCTCCGAGTAGGAAAGCCCGTCCTTCACCTTTAATTCCTGCACACGACGTTCCTCTAAATAAACACGGCAGTCCCGCGAAGAGACCTGGTGCTGACCACCACAGTTGATGCACTGCTCTGGGCCAGCACAATCAGCGCCTTCATGGGCTGCCTGATTACAGCTAACACAGGTAGGCCTACCTTTACACGAGCCGCTGGTGTGGCCGAAGCGTTGACAGCGGAAACACCGCATTGGATTCGGTACATAAGTCCTGACCCTCAACCGCAGGTAACCGGCAGTAATGTGCTGCGGTGCAACTGGCGTATCAAAGGTCAGGAAAAAGGTGTCAGTTGGCTGGGCACCATTCTCACCTTTCCGCGTCAAACGCTTCACAGCCGTAACGCCTTGTGACTTGAGTTCGGTCAGGATGACATCATCGCTGAGACCCCTCAAATCAAAGCACGTCACGACCCCCTTGCTGCTGTTTAAGGTACGATGCGGCTCCACACGCACCGGGCATAACCCCAGTGCACCCGCCTTCAAAAGCCTCTTTGCCTGAGCCCCATCCGCAACCTCAACAAGGTATCCCCCAGCATGGAGCCGAGAGACACCCTTCGGATCGGAACCACAGATCCCTTTGAGTGCCTTGTGGACAGCGAACGGGCCGAGTTGTGTAACATCTCGGCCCTCGCCTGTCACCACCAAGAACTTCGGGACTTGGTCCCGACTCTTACCAATGTCCGGTAACTGGGCACCAGGTCCAACCATCTCAGGTTCCCTCCTCTGGCGCTTGCTAGTGCTGCGAGGAGGGGAAGAATTTTGGGGGGAAGAAATTTTTGCGGGGGAGGGGGGAGAAGAAGTTGCCATGGAGAGCAAAAAAGAAGTCGCGGCGGTGCGCCCCCCAGAAAAGAAAAACCCCGCGCGGCACTCGGGTGATGCAGGGCCGGAAGCCGCATATCCAGGGCCCTGCACCAGGAAGCTAACACCGCCGTCTATCTCGGTGAGGTGGCAGCCTAAGCATGCCGAGAGGCGAGGCCACCAAGGAAGCCGTACACACCACCTCCCTCGATAACAGAAACAGTTCGGGTCCGTGATGCAGATGGATACAGCACAAGCCACCTCCCCACAACGACAGGACCCGAAAAGTCATAGCCGATTGACCTTAGGCCGGCTCGCCCAGGCCACCCGTCCTCCGGAATAAGGAGCCAAAGCCCGAAAGCCAGGACCTCCGCCTCCACGGATTACTAGGTTGCAGCACACGGCCAACATGCTGGGGGATGAGGATGAAAAGCCCAGTGGCCAGAATGGGCAAATCGGAATCAAACCCAAAAGGGGATTCAAACCGCCAAACACCCTCTAAGCAGCCACCCCGGGCCCGGTTTGTCTGGATGTCCCTTCACCTCTTTCGGACTAGTGCTTGCGACGGGTGTTAAACCTGCCCGCCATACACACCGTAGGCGCACTCGCAAACCGTAGTGTTGAGGTCGCTAGTGTTCAAGACGGACAAAAAACCCTCCGCCACGCAGACCCTTGGCACACTAGCAAACCGTGATCTTGGGTTCCCTTTCAGTCGCCTCCTACGACACGCAGGGGTACGGTGGGCTTATTCTACCCCCAGCCCACAGGGGGGCCGGGGATGTTTCACTCGGCGAATATTTTGCAGCGCGTCGTGCAGCCGCCCCAGAAGCGGCGACCCAGGCTGATGAGTAGTCGTCAAATCATATGGTTGACTCAACCCTTCTGGATTGTTCCCTCGGCTTGTCCGTGGCTATTATCTTTTGTTATGCTTTGATTATCCGTGATTGTTACCAGTGTTTGCTGGTAAAACGTTAAACTTATCTGTGATGATTAAACCGACCATTTGTGATATTACTGGTAAAGTGCTGAGATCATCTGCGATTATCCGTGATTACATTGCTGTTTTGATTTGTCAGACCCGTTGATTTGTCAGTCTGTGTTGCCCTATGTACTGTGGGTGTAGTTTGAGGTGGTGTATGCCTCATGTCGTCTTATCTACCTCGAAGTTGCTCAAGGCGACCAAGTATTTGTATATCTAGTCAACCTTGGGTATAGTCCCTTTGCAATTTGTGCTTCTATTATAGTATGTGCCTCGTTGGTTTGGATCTGGCAGTGTGGTGAGTTATACACTACTGTGCTGTGTACCCAGCTGAACCGGTGATTTGCAAAACTTTGTGACTCATACATCCATATATACCTCGTTGTTTTGCGATTCTTATCGAGTTTGTGGTAATGCTGCATGTCTTGGTGCTCCCTATTTACCGTGTTGCCTTGGCTCGATTAATGTGTGGGTGTTGACCACGGCCACTGCCGGTTGGTGGTACGTTGGAAATAGCTATTCCATGTTCCAGGTTGTAATTTGCTCAAAGTTTTATACGAGTAACGATGTCATACCTGGGCATACGGTTCGTAGGTTTCATAATGCACTTAACTGTAAGTTAGGCTTTGTGTCCACGTATTTACCGTCCATACATTGTAACTGAAATTTTATAACCAAGATTTTGGTGTGCCATAATTCCGGATATATCCCATGTTATTACTTGATTGTTCTTATATGCTTAACTCGTAGTTCAGGGTAAGGTTCCTAACCTTGGTGGAAAGATGCCCTCGGAGCGCCTCCTCTTGTCGGTTGCATCCACCTTTACTAAGTGCTCAGTACAGCTTTTGTGTTTCAATTTAGGCGTCTTGCACCCACATTTGGTTTCGGTGGTGCTCCCGAATTATGGGGCGCACCGTGTCTTCTGATTTTCGGATCTTTTCTAGTCTGGTTATGTCATTTTACTGTGTAATTAGGTCGGTAGTCCCGTTGAGACACAGTGCTGTTACGAATGCTTGTTGGCGTGTCTGTATGTGTTCCTGTCGCTCACATCCTGGGTAGTTGTGTGTGGTGTGTGCACTTTCGAGTTTTACTCGTCAGAAATTTTTCTGCAGGCACGTTGTGTGTTGTTAGGCTTAATTGCTCGATTTTCAAGAGTGAGTGTGGTTTCAGTCAGTTTTACAGTTTTTTTTCTGGTTTTCGTGTTATTGAGTTAAAGTTTTGATTTATGGATGGCAGAGGTTACGGGTATTGTACGCTCCGCTACCCTCAACTGTGTTGGAGGTGGTAGGATCGTCGGGGGGGGGGGGGGGAATCGTCGGCTACTTCGTTTTGGAAGTTTGGCGGCTTATTTCTTATTAAGTTTATCTAATCTAAGTTGATCTTATATTTCGTGGATCGTGGAAGTTTGGCTTATTTCTGGATTTTTTATAAAGCGTTTACTTGGGCCCTATATTGTCCTGCTAAAGCAATTTGGTTTTAACCGTGGTCGTGGCTAATACGATGGTCAGGAGTAGCAGTTTACGAGACTGTTAAAGAAAGCCGCTTGGTTAGAGGTGTTCCGATTGATTGCCGTCACTGCGTTTTTTTAAAAACTTTTTTAGTTGGATATTTAGCTCGTCATATTATACTAAAACAGAAACAAAAGTCCGAGACATCATTTGTTCGTGTAGTAGGCCGTTGTAAGCTGTGGGTCGTTACACGTTTGGATTGGGTAATGAGTGTGTGTGTATGGTGATAAGCCTAATGTGGTCTGGGGAAGTTTTGGATTGCCCCTGGGTGTTGACCTCGCTGGTGTCAAGGTTTCCTGGTGGATTATTAAAAGTGTGTTGGCCTCGGCCAGGTTCTCTTCCTTGCTTTGGCTCTCAGTGTTTGCCGAGCTGGGTGTGGGTTCCGTGCCGTTGCCCTCACTCTTGGAGAATTGTGGTTTTAGGGGACCAGGAGGCTTTCCACGTTGGCCTCTCTGGGTTAAACTACAATTTTCATCGTTGGGAGTTGCGTGATTGCAGTGTGGGCGAACCCACGGTCTCTTGAGAGTATCCTATGTTCCATTACTTTGGAGGATTTGTCCTTTTCGGGTTTAGTGCGATTCAAAATTGAGTGTAGAGCCTAAAGAGTTTTAGTGTTTTATAGAGTTGGATCTTGCCATATAAACTTGGTTCTTTTGTACCTCGGTGTGCGAACTTGGGATGCCGACCCCTTTCGCTGGTGACTGTCGGTCCTCGATCTATTTCTAGGGTTGAGTTTCCGGACGTTGGTGTCGGGCTCTGGATGCTGCTCGTCTTTCCTGCATTGGCACCCCATTTGTTAGCCGTGCATGGCGGTCGTTCGGTGTCGAGAACCGTCTTCCTCGCTCCGGTGGTGTGGTGCTGGATCGGGAGCTTGGGAGTCCTGAGGGCAAGTTTGGGACCTAGGCGTTACCCACATTTCCCGTGTTGCGACTTAGGGTCAGCTTTCGATCTGCCTATGGATGTATTTTGGTCAGTCGCCTGCCAAGATGGTCGTGCTCTCAACTTTCCCATGGGGTTAAGGATTAATTTTTCTGGAGTGCAATTCAAAATTTGGGGCAAGTTCAGTCTAAGGTTTGCGATTTTGAATTTGGGGCTCTTGCCTTACTCCCCTCTTCAATGTTAATCGACTTAATGATGGTTGGGTAGGAGCACAGGTTTTTTCTTATGTTATCCCATGTGAGCATCCTATATAAGATCTTGTAAAGGTCCTTTAAGTTCTTACAGGGGTCCTGCAAGATCTTGGTACAAGATCCTGTTGGATCCTGCCAGATCCTGCAAGATTCTTCAAGATCTTGTACCAAGATCCTGTAGAATCCTGTAGGATCCTGCAGGTTCTTAGCAGGAACCTACAGGAACTTGCATAAGATTAGATGCAAGATCCTATAGGATCTTGGTACAAGATCATAGCAGGATCCTACAGGATCTTGTACCAAGATTTTACAGGACCTTACAAGATCTTGTAAGTTTTACTCTTCCTGTAAGAACTTAAAGACTCTTAAAAAACTTGAAGGATCTTAAAAGATCTTACATAGGATGCTCATATGGGATTACCTTATGATAAACTGATGCGGTATTCCAGTTGGCGTTTGGGCGGTAGGAGCCTTGACGATTGGTTGAAGGTTTGTCGGTGCCTAGGCATTAAGCTGGGTGAAAGGTTGGAAGCCGGATCTGCCCACCCCTCAGTGCGCTCTACTATAGGGGTTGGGTAGAGGGGAGGCAAACCTGTATGCCTGTCTGTGTGCAGACAAGGGCGGTTGGGGCGTGTTATGTCCCTGCCGACCCTCGTGGCTATGGTTGACCTGGAGACGCCCTGGCGCGAGTTGCTGGAATTTCGGTTGTTCCCTGTGTCCCCTGCCTGGCGTGCGGTTGGGGGGGATTGAGGCTTAATGGCGCGTCGACAACTTGGTCATTAGCGCCAACCTCAGTCACAGTGCAGTGGTCCGGGTTGCCACTGCACCACACATTACAGAGATATTATTCAAACCCCTAATCTAAATCTTGTCATACATCTGTACCTCCTGCAAAATTGAAAAATACCGGACAGGAGGACAGACTTATCGCCCAATTGACGCACAATGTCATGCGGAAGATGGAAACGACGACGAAAACCATCAAGATGGCAACAATCAACAAGGAAGTGCCGGACCGTAAGTGGCCGCCGACACCAATAACATTCAGGAGGGTCAACCCCCCGCAAAAGGAAACAGTGAGTAAGTCGAGTGCGTGCGGTTGGGTACTTAACAAATTCGATTAGAAATTATGTATGTATACAACATTGATCTTTTGTTTTTACCTTCAGGTGCTGTTAACTTGGATTGTTGCGGTGGGTGACGCTCGCTCCTAGGCCAGTGAATGGACCCCCGGGGTGACTGAGTTCACCGTCGTGTCTGGCGGTTCTCGTGAGTCCGACTTTATTGGTTTTGTGCTGAGTTGTCCCAGTGGACCATGGGTTGTGGAGGGAGAGTTCCGACCATGTGAGTATAGTACAGTGAGGGAGACAGGTAATTGGCTACAGTGTGAAAGTGTGTAAGAGCGACCATGTTGTCCGTTGAGGTAAACAGTTGGAGTTTAAGGCGCACGATAGTGCGAGGTTACGACGGAGTTGTTAAGGCTGTATTGCTGTCTATGTACGGCTCCTGATCTGGTGATTCGAACCGCAGCTCCGCAGCTTAGGGAGCTGCTCTTTTGATGTGGGGGGGGGAGCATGTGATGGTTCCCCAGTGGGGGGGGGGGATTGAGGCTTAATGGCGCGTCGACAACTTGGTCATTAGCGCCAGCCTCAGTCACAGTGCAGTGGTCCGGGTTGCCACTGCACCACACATTACAGAGAGAGGGCCTTGCCCTCTGTACTGTTTATATATAACCTTGTTATGTTCCGGTAGGTGAAGACGCCGGAAGTTGTCTTGTCCGCCATGTAAATGTGCAGTTTGAACTGGAATAAACGATGTCTTGGAGAAATCGTGGATCATCCTTTTCGTCAAGTGAGTAAGCACTTGAACTTGACAACGCAAAAGTGTGACAGTTCGCTCGGCCCATACTGTTGGGACGCGGTGCGTTTCCTTCGTTCTCAGGGCCTCAGTCGTTGGTGACACGTAGCGGCAGGGTTAAGCAATCACCGTTGGTTCTGATTGTCTCTACAGCGCTTGCACGGCACCCTACTCAACAAACAGTCGTATGCTCCATGCAGATAGTTCTTCCAGACAATGGGGTGCGTGTGCATGCGCCGCGGACGACATGATCATGATCGCTTGCGTAAATAGTGACCCTGCAGGCACCCCTTGTGACGGCGTTTTAATCCCCCTTTCTTTTTACCTGTGGGTACATTGACGTTTGATTTACAACGCAAATTCACGATTCACGGAAATATAATATGTACATGTATATTCTTAGAATCATCGACGCCGATTGCCTGTTACGATGATTACTGTCTCCGTGTGAATGTTCCATTTAAACATCACACCATCACACCCACATCCAATTAACAAGCCTGCTTGTTTTGACTCCGACTCCGCTCGCTACTTTGAATTTCACCGGAATATCCTAAGGTACGTATTACCAAAATATAAGGATCTTTGCTGGCTACCTTTTTAAGATTAAATTTCTAATTTTTGTTATTTTAAAGACTGTGGGGGAAAAAACCGAAAAAAGATGTTGTAATTATTATAGCAGGGTTCCTACCATCTCGAATGGAAAACTCAGCAAGAACCCGGTGAATTCTCTGATTTTTTACAAAAAACCTGGAAAACTCAGAGAAAAAATTAAGATTTTAAATAATGTATTTCCCATCTAAAAGCTTCAGTATTTTTAACACAAAACTGGTAAAATGTGTGAAAAAAATTCCTTCCTAAAATTGACATTGTGCGTCAATTGGGCGATAAGTCTGTCATCCTGTCCGGTGTTTTTCAATTTTTGCAGGAGGTACAGATGTATGACAAGATTTACATTAGGGGTTTGAATAATATCTCTGTAATGTGTGGTGCAGTGGCAACCCAGACCACTGCACTGTGACTGAGGTTGGCGCTAATGACCAAGCTGTCGACGCGCCATTAAGCCTCATCCCCCCCCCCTTCCTAAAATTACGGTAAATAGCATGGAAAATGACTTCATTTACTCTGGAAAACTTGATTTCAGTGTTTCGGTGGGAACCCTGTATAGGTTAGGTCATTTACCTTGGCTCGAATTTCCACACGCAGGTTTCTAAATTTCACTAGAAAATGTCAGTTTTTTTCGTGTGGTTTATTTCTCCTATTTTTCCCCCCGCACCTTTTTTTCTTCTGGCTTCTTTCGGAGAATTGTTATTTTTGTTTGTTTGCTAGCGATTCACTATAACCTTTTTTCATGCCACACAATGTATTTAATAAAGGTTAGGAAGTAGGACTGACTGTTAGTTGCAGCAGATGTACTATAGCAGACGTCAGTCAAACTTGCCAAGTTTTCAATTTATTGTGTCCACCATAGCTACGCTCAGGTTTTTTTTTTTTTTGGAACGCTGCTAACACTATTATTTATTTATTGTATTACTGTTCAGTGTACTGTATAAGGTTAGGCTCTAGCTTTTGGGGTTTGTTGGGTTGCAGGTAATATCCATTTTACTACTAATTACTTTCTAGATGAAAATGTTGTAATTCCCCCCCCCCCCCCAAAAAAAAAAAAAAATTTTTTTTTTTAAATTTCTTTTTGCCGGAACCTAACTAAAAAAAAAAAAACCGTCTCAACACTAAAAAAAAAATTTCTGGGGGGGGGGGGGAGAAAAAGTCTTTTTACGTTATTCTCTGGCAGGAATGAAAACGAATTACAATTTTTTCCCACTTACGGTGAATCACCTACCAGAAAAGTGTCAATTTTATGTTTTGTGTTTATACACACCCAAGATTTAAAAGGTTCAAAGGTTCATGCTCATCAATGCACACACAGTCGTGTGTGTGCTCTGGCATACCTGTTTCGGTGAGTGGGCAAAGTAATTAAAAAAAAAAAACATTTCATAGTTCGGACACATTACATTAATGTTAAGCAATTGTTGGGTTCTTTTGGTTTATACCTTGGTTCTTAAGATTCTGCAGAACTGGTTTCCATGATCCAAACATTGTTCATAGGCACTGTGCTATGATCCAGTTTACCACTGAGATGCATAGTACAACTGCAGTTTATATAATTTATTCTTGAAAACGACTTTTAATTAGTCCGAAATTTTACGGGTACCTATGCTGTGGCAAAGATACTCCTAAATACCTGAAAAATGACTACAACTTTAAAAACTACAGGTCAGAGTAGCATAAGAAGCTACAAGACTCATTAATCAAGTATCGAATCTATTTTAGCACAATTTGGACATTTTCTTGCCTCCGGCTATCATACTATCTCAGAACTAGTACAGAAAGTATAAAAGGCACTTGTTGTCGGCAATGCATTCAGGATTACCAGCTTGAGGATTACTGGTTTTACTTCAGCACACAACTTGTGGTTGCATTGCAAGACGGCTTTCTACTCTGACGTCTTTACTCTTTTCCTTTTAAATGTTGACTGTTGAGGTTTAGCATTTTATGTTCAGTACCTCTAAGCACATTGTGACTTTTTAACAAGGATATTAATGACTTATTATGCTTTTTAGTTTTTTCTTTTTGTTTTATTTGAGCTCTCTGCCTCCACCTTGGCAAATTTTCGTAATATGAGAACGCCACCCTATCCTTTTTCTTCTTTAGTTTTTCTGAATCAACACCGAATATTTGTTTATCATTCTATGAGAACCTCCACTCTCCTGCTTCAGACACTCCTTACCGAACATTATTCAAAAATAATTCTATCGAAAATATAATTAAAATTATTTTTGTTTAAGTTAGACCCTGCATTTCAATCGTCTTTTGGATTCTATGGTATTGATAGGAATTACAGACTAATGCCTACCACAGAATATAAGTAAAATTAAAATATGAAAGTCTAATAGTTCAAAAGTTAAATGAAAACTAGTCTATTGCTACTCGTGCTAACTTCAAATTTTCATTCAACATTCAAAGTATTATTCGGTACGATATTACAACTTGGCTAATAGGATTAATCTTGGCTGCCTTTTCCTGGTTGAATGATATCACTATTTTCAAAGGACGACCATTTTGGAAACTTGCTGGCTCTCTTATACCTGTTTTGGTATCAGAACTTTCATAGGTCTGTGAACGTACCAAAGGTCATACTGCGTTATCTTCGTTTGTCATTTTTTTCGGGAGGAATTTTATTTCTGTAAATTTTCACTTTTATAATTAATCGTGTGTAGTCTTGTACATGTAAAATAACAGTAACAATAATCGTTAATACTTAATCTCACGTGCTTGTTGGTGACACACTAGCATGTGTCTAAATTAACAACCAAACTTGGCGAATAACTAAGACCTACTTCTTTAAAAGACACTTCATCATCTCCAGCGACAACTACGTCGCCATTGTCTGAAAGGTGGCAGCCAGTTTTTGGTGATATGTAGTTTTGAACACTTATCTTACTGTTTTGTTCTAACTTTAGCCCCACCAGATTACTTAGTTGGTCTCCAACATTAGAGAAGATAATAGGCTAGCAACTTCAGCTTTGTAATTTGCAAACTGAAAAAAAATCAGCGAAGATTGGGGCGGCCCCCCCCCCCCCCCCATTAATAAATTTACTTTTTGCAAGCATTCCATTAGGCTACTTGATTTATACACGATAAATTGTCTGCACAAAGAATACCACGGCAATATATTGTTTAGTGCAGCTTAGATCAACTTTATTGGGGATTAAGATGAGCGGGGCTGGAATTATTATATTCGACTTAGCGTGGATGGAGCTGCAGATCGGCATATAGGCCTGCTAAATTTGATTGTTTTAAGTTTTCAGAACACAACTTTTGGTTGTAGTGTTTTTTGACAAATGACTAAAGTGTTCTTGTTAATATTTCTAGGACTGGCCTTCAAATAACTTGTCACTATTGGCTGTGTACACCTGAAAATGGCCAAGGTTATATTGCTGGCAACGTGTACAAGTGAAGTATTTAGATCTGCCACAGATGTACCATTGTGGCGTCTGTCGAATACCAAGTGGTTGAACTGAAAACTGAGGTTTTGAATTATGAGAGTTTCATAGTGAACCCATAGAGGAACTCATCAAGCGTGGCGTGATTGCATCCTGAAAAGAATAGTCAAGAACATTTCCCAAGACTGAAAGTATTAATAGTGGATAAACTCTAGCAAGTTTAAACTAGAAAAGTGGAGGCTGCCACATATTCGGCACTTGTCAATGGCAATTTATGACTCCAAACTTACTACCAACTTCTGGAAAAATCGTGTGGTTCTACTGGTTAAAGGGGTGTCAAATAAATATAAATAAATAATGTTCACCACAATTAACGTGGTAGGTACCGGAAGGGTGTTGAACCACTAACACCGGACCAACAAGAGGGTGGGAAACATGACATGGAAACATTTTCGGGCCAAAATCAAAGTCAAGGTGGTCGTTTGAGGTAGGAATGCAGTGGTTCATTGTTTAGCATTCTAC
>JAHWFP010098967.1:0-18743 GCA_023313725.1 Lithobius niger | reverse complement strand
AAGTCTTCCAAGCTCATTTTTAACCTTAGAAGTGCTTTGAGACCCATCCCCCATAAGGGAAAGGTTGACCCTAAACGACACAACACAGTGATCACTATTACCAAAATGGTCACCCACTTCGATATCGTAGATCAGTCGATCATCATGATCCAAAACATCCAACAAGATCCAAAATATTACGTCCCCTGGTTGGTTGATCGACGAGTTGACGCAATCCAAGTGGTGCTATGCGCTCTAAAAATAAGCGATGGTGATTGTCACTAACCCAATTACGTTCCCAATCTACCGTCGAAAGATTAAAGTCGCCCAATACGATATTGGAATGCCCTTGATTTAGCGAATCAGTAATGAAAGAACAAAGATTAATGATTTCTGCGTCATCACGGCTATCCGGTAAATAACAGAGTATGAAGGAAATCCTGTTTTCAGGCAGTGAAATAACCATTCCCTCCACAGTAGGTGCTACCTCCACAATAATAACTGGAATCTCAATCCGATGTACAATAAGGAGCCCCCCAGCCCGACTTCCCCGGTCCCGACGTATCATATAGTATTTTCAAGTACGCTAAACTGACATGTTCTTGTAGAATAGGCCTCCCAGACAAAATCCAAGCACATCATGGGTCAGCAATGCAGTACATTTTTTAATGGGGTAAAATTTTAGTCTGCATATAGTCCTTCATCAGAAGGAACTACTCCACATCCTACTTTAGTCGTTGGCTAAAGTAGGGCGTGGTGTAGTGTGTAGTGATGAAGAGGTCTACACACCGACCAAAACTTGTAACCTCATTACATTTGCTGCAGTGCTGACTGATGACATGCTGTGATTTTGTCTTATATCTCAACAACTGTATTCCGAAATTTTTTTGAAAGTATAGGCCTCCCTGCTCAGAGATGGACTAGGTCAGCCAAACCAGCCCTGGAAATGCTTTCCACTAGCTCAAGGTATATTGCAAATATTAATTGCCGATGTAAAGGAAACAAAATAATGAAATGCATTCAATAGAAAGTTTGTTTAATAAAATAACTCTTATTCTACCAAGTATAACTAATGCTTGTCCTTTTGTTGACTAAACTGCATTGGCTAAACCAGGGAAAATTGTTAGCCAGGGACTAAAAACCGTTACTCCACACACAAGCACACGCCACGCCAACGTCTGACTTCGAACCATCAGTAAACAGGCGCTGATAACCGGCGTACTAAGAACTCAGCCACCGGAACTCCTGTAAGTATCTTGTTGGTAGAGTGGAACCCTTCAGGAGGGACTCCAGAGCGAAAATGAAACTGCCACTTGAAACAAGCCAAGGGGCAACTGGCATTCTCCCAAGCCTCAAGACGCAGGGCATTTCAAAGGCTATCTCCTTACAGAACTGCTGGAACCTATCACCGAAATCACCCTTACCCACCCTGCGTCTACCGACCCGCAAGTCTGGCCCAAAAACCATGGACCAAGCAGGACTGGATTGCACAGCACGTAAACGCACAGCATACTGAATGGGGGGGAGATAAGGCTTAATGGCGCGTCGACAGCTTGGTCATTAGCGCCAACCTCAGTCACAGTGCAGTGGTCCGGGTTGCCACTGCACCACACATTACAGAGATATTATTCAAACCCCTAATCTAAATCTTGTCATACATCTGTACCTCCTGCAAAAATTGAAAAACACCGGACAGGAGGACAGACTTATCGCCCAATTGACGCACAATGTCATGCGGAAGATGGAAACGACGACGAAAACCATCAAGATGGCAACAATCAACAAGGAAGTGCCGGACCGTAAGTGGCCGCCGACACCAACAACATTCAGGAGGGTCAACCCCCCCGCAAAAGGAAACAGTAAGTCGAGTGTGACCAATGCGCAAACGGGCCAACCACCTCCTCACGGCGACTGCGGCGACACGCCAAGTGCCATTCCTCAACAGTGCATACTGAATGGCAAGCTGTCGCCGACGAATGGCCAAAGGTGGCTCCGAGGCCTCAGCATAGAGACTGACCACTGGAGAAGTTCGAAATGCCCCAGTCGCCACACGCAGGCCACTGTGATGCACAGTGTCCAACATCTGGAGAGTCGAGTCACTAGCCGAACCATAGACCATACACGCATAATCAAGTTTGCTGCGGACAAGGGCTCGGTAGAGGCGCAACATGGCAGTGCGATCGGCACCCCATGAAGTGCCTGACAGGACCCGCAAGATGTTAAGCGCCCGCAAAGCCTTGTCTTTAAGCTGACGCAAGTGTGGAAGCCAAGATAACCTGGAATCGAACACCAGACCCAGGAAACGTGCCTGTGGGACAACAGGAATTTGTGCCTGTCCCAAGTACAGGCAAGGGGGGGGGGATTGAGGCTTAATGGCGCGGATCCGGATGCAAGGCAAGGATCTGAATGCAGTGTTCGTTGGCGGCAAAAGTGGACGCACACAGTCTTGTCCGGAGAATACCGGGAAACCATTACTGACCGCCCAGGTCTGGACTTTGTTAATCGCCAGCTGTAGCTGCCGCTCGCAGGTCTGCATGCGAGCTGCCCGAAAGCGCAGGCCGAAGTCATCGACAAACAATGACTGGGGAACAGCAGCTTGCTGAGCAAACAAAATGGCCGACGCCACGAGAGTGCAGATTGCGAAGCTGAACAATACAAACTATCAGGTATGGAAGTTTAAACGCGAAATGCTGTTTGTCATGGAGGACTTTTGGAGTGTAATTTCTGAACCTCAGCCAAATCCTATTACCCCAGCCTGGCAAAAATTGGATGGAAAGGCAAGAGCTACGTACGATAAGTTTGTTAGTTGAAGATAATCAACTCATTTACATTAGAAATGCAACAACGGCCAGTGAAGCTTGGGCAGCGCTGAAAAACTACCACCAGAAATCTACCCTAACCAGTATAGTGTTTCTTTTAAAAAGGTTATGTCGCATGACAATGCAAGAAATTGCAACATGGAGACACACATTGCAACTATGTTGGAAATCGTTAATGAACTTTCTGCATTGGGAGAAGATTTGTAGGAAAATTTGGTAGTGGCATTATTGCTCTGTAGCCTTCCTGACAGCTATAGTACCCTAATAACTGCATTAGAAAGTAGACCTGAGGGGGATTTGACACTTGAATTCGTTAAGGGAAAACTAATTGATGAATTTTGGCAGTTGCTTGTATAATGTTTTAGTGTCCAAATAAATGGGCTAAATATGTGTTTAATCTGCACACATCAATGATAAATATTACTCACAAGCTTCATAAATCGACAGGTTATGGGCCCAGCTACATCTGAGTTGAAAATAACTTCTGGACTGTAATTATTTCGGTGAAGTTATTGTGGACAGTGGCTATTTGTCGTCAATCCAGTAAGCAAGTTGGTGCTTTTGATAATGCAGTTATGGGAGACCAAGCAGAGAAGAAAACGGCACTAAAGGCAAATCACGAGAAAATGGCAAAAACTAAGCCTAAGAGCAAGTGTTTCCACTGTGGCAAGCCTGGCCATTTCAAAAAAGGGTGTAGATCATGGATTGTACAGCAAGGAAGCAAACGAGGTGATATTTCTGCTGGTGAGAAGGTAAATTTGGCGTCTCGAGGAACAACTGGTTTGCAACGTGAAGAGGGGGCAAACGTTGAACAATTTACACTTTTCAAGGTGACGCAAAATGAAGACACTAGTGCTTGGTAAATCGACTCAGGCGCTACCTACCACATGACCCCTGACAAAGCTTTTTTTGATCAACTTGATGCTAGTTTCAATAAGGTATTTGTGGCTGGGGGTGCAACATTGCCAGTCAGAGGAAGAGGCCATGGTCATTTATTGTGTAATGGGAAAGATGGAGAACCATGCACTGCGAAGATCACAGATGTTTTGTACGTACCCGATCTTAATGGTAGTCTGCTCTCGGTAAAAAGACTCGTTAAAAGTGGCCTGAGAGTAAATTTTGATAGAAATGGGTGCCAAATCTATCATGGAGATGGAGCTGTAGGGGCTACTGCCACAAACGAAGGGGAGTTATACAAACTCAACCGACCACAGGAAGCATTTTTGGCTTAGCAGCAGGCCGCTGAAGAATGCATATACATTTGTCATCGGCGCATGGGACATCTGTCACCGGATGCAGTAAAGGACCTTGTAAATAAAGACCTGGGAACTGGAATCAAGTTTTCAAGGTGTGATACTCTCCAGTCGTGCAAGTGTTGTATTCAAGGAAAAATGGCTAGACAACCATTTCCGATTTCTACATCGCGGTCACCACAAAAGCTCGACTTCATACACACTGACCTCTGTCGTCCCATGCCCCAAGTGGCAATAAATATTTCATGACACTTATTGATGACGCTACTCAGTACACGCATGTGTTTCTCCTCAAACGGAAAGAGGAAGTTTTTGAAGCACTTCGGAACTTTGTACGACTCTGCCAAACTAAATATGGACAAACACCAAAGAAATTTAGATCTGACCGAGGCGGCGAGTACGTTGGGAAGGACGTCACTGATTTTCTTCAGAAGAAAGGAATCGAGTGGGAATTTACTGCCCCTTACACGCCACAACAGAATGGGGTGGCAGAGAGAAAAAAATCGTTCCTTGACAGAAATGGTGAGGTGTTTGCTCATTGACTCAAAATTGCATAATCGTTTTTGGGGGGAGGCACTGCTCACAGCCAATTATTTACAGAATAGATTGCCGAGCCGGGCAGTTTCCATGACTCCTTATCGGTTATGGCATGGCACCAAGCCTAATCTTAACCATATCAGAATTTTTTGGTTGTGAAGCTTTTGCCCACGTACCAGACGAAAATCGAAGGAAGCTCGACCAGAAAGCAACGCAGCTCGTTTTTGGTGGGGTACGAAGAGAGGTCGAAGGCCTACAGGCTGGTCGACACCAAAACTGACCTTGTAACCATCAGTCGTGATATTAAATTTATGGAGCATCATGCACATCATGAGATACCGACACAACGTAAATATGAAACGCCACTAATCCTTGAATTGCCAGACACTTTGTTAGAAGATAGGCCTACACAGCATGTACAAGAAGACAGCCAAGTCTGCCAAGGCAATACGAAGAGGAAGTGCCAGAAGTAGAGTTTTTATTAGGTGAAGTTCAGAATGAAGTTCAGGAAACCTTGGACACACGTCACTCATCAATAGTCACACCTGGTCAACCTCCAACTAGACTCGTCGAAGTTTTGAGTGCTACATCCAGACAGGATCGTTATAAGCAGGATCCACTACACGACCCCAACGAGCACGAAAGAAGCACTCATAAAACAAAATGACAAGCTGCCATGGAAGAGGAGTACCTTTCCCTTCAGCAGATGGACACTTGGGAGCTTGTGGAATTGCCTATAGGCCAAAGGGCAGTAGGCTGTAAGTGGGTATACAAGACAAAGTACGATGCTCAAGGCAAGGCTAGCCGCTACAAAGCCCGTCTTGTGGCGCAAGGTTTTTCGCAACGCTTTGTAACTGACTACGACGAGGTATTCGCCCCAGTCGGTAAACAATCAACATTGCTTACTGTCGCAGGTCACCAAAATATGCATGTAAGGCACTTCGATATAAAGACTGCTTTCCTAAATGGGACGCTTTCAGAAACAGTGTACATGAAACAACCAACAGGTTTCATTTCTGAGGGGTAACAAAAAACTCGTACGCAAGCTTAAGCGCAGCATTTACGGGCTGAAGCAATCCGCAAGAGTGTGGAGTGAGAAGTTAAGCGAAGTACTTGAAACAGATGGTTTCCAGAGGGGAGTCACAGATCGATGTTTATTTTCTAAACAAGTCGGAGACACCAGGATATACGCCTTCGTTTTTGTTGACGACTTTTTGTTGTGTCCTGTGTAGATGATGCACTACATACTATGTTATCAGAACATTTTACAGTGTGTGATCTCGGTGAACTAAAACTTTTCCTTGGCATTGAATTCGACCGCGACTCAAATAGCATTTGTCACATTCACCAAACAAGCTACATTCAACGCATTCTGGACAGATTTGGGCTGCACGATGCAAAGGCAGCATGGGGGGGGGGGGATTGAGGCTTAATGGCGCGTCGACAACTTGGTCATTAGCGCCAACCTCAGCATGGATTCCAATGGATACGGGTTACTATAAAATTGCAACTCAGGAGGAGAAGATGGCTGATGAAGATCTTTACCGACAAACAATTGGCTGCTTGTTATATGTTGCCACCTGTACGCGTCCAGACATCGCAGTGCGTGTGTAACTGACTGGTCTGCAGTGAAACGTGTAATGAGGTACCTAAAGGGTACTTTAAGTGTGAAGTTGGCTCTTGGCAAGGCATCTCAGGAGATTTCAACAGATCTCATCGGACATGCGGATGCTGACTGGGCTGGGGATGTGAAGGATAGGAGATCAAACTCTGGTTTTTTGTTCTCCTACCTCAGAGGCATCATCAGCTGGGCCAGCCGCAAGCAAACCTGCGTGGTGCTTTCTTACACAGAAGTGGAATGCTGAGGGGGGGGGATTGAGGCTTAATGGCGCGTCGACAACGTGGTCATTAGCGCCAACCTCAGTCACAGTGCAGTGGTCCGGGTTGCCACTGCACCACACATTACAGAGATGTTATTCAAACCCCTAATCTAAATCTTGTCATACATCTGTACCGCCTGCAAAAATTGAAAAACACCGGACAGGAGGACAGACTTATCGCCTAACTGACGCGCAATGTCATGCGGAAGATGGAACCGACGACGAACACCATCAAGATGGCGACAATCAACAAGTAAGTGCCGGACCGTAAGTGGCCGTCGACACCAAGAACATTCAGGAGGGTCAACCCCCCGCAAAAGGAAACAGTGAGTAAGTCGGGTGTGACCAATTCGCAAACGGGCCAACACAACCTCCTCACGGCGACTGCGGCGACACGCCGAGTGCCACTCCTCGACAGTGCCTTTAATGGCCCGTAACTTATTACCGTCCTGTCTGTCCCACAAGGTTTGCCAAAAATCGTGTAACCTCAGACGCAGAGTTGGAAAGGCATCTGAGGGAACAAGGCTGAGATCCCTACCGAGAGGGCCAGAAAGGGCCCCTTTCGCAGCAGAATCAGCTTGTTCATTCCCTGTTATCCTAACATGGCCCGGGTCCAGCAGAAAAGCACGGTTTTCCGCTGGCCAGGCAAGCGAGAAAGCAAAGCTTGGACACGTTGTGTCAAGGGGTTCCGAGGATTGTAATTCGCCAAGGACTCCAGGGCACTCATGGAATCACTAAAGACAATGAAATGCGTACCCTGAAGGTCAAGGATCCATTCCACCGCCAAACCAAGAGCCAAAAGCTCTGCAGAGAACACAGAATAGCCTGATGGAAGGCGATGGGCAACCGTTACACCCTTACACACACAAGCACACGCCACGCCAACGTCGGACTTCGACCCATCAGTAAACAGGCGCTGATAACCGGCGTACTGAGAACTCAGCCGCCGGAACTCCTGTAAGTACCTTGCTGGTAGAGTGGAACCCTTCGGGAGGGACGCCAGAGCAAAAATGAAACTGCCACCTGGGACAAGCCAAGGGGCAACTGGCATTCTCCCAAGCCTCAAGGCGCAGGGCATTTCAAAGGCTATCTCCTGACAGGACTGCTGGAGCCTATCGCGGAAATCACCCTTACCCACCCTGCATTTAGTTCAGAAGGATGTTGCTAATGTGCAGTGAGTATTGTACAGCGATGAGACATGGTCTCACCTGTTTGGCACAGTTAATAGCCACAACTGAGTATGTGTATACTATGGCGATGATAGCACTCATTTGATTTCTGAAACACCCGTGAAAACCCTGGTGTCAATCTGTGAGTAGGCATAATTATTTACAGTTACTCTGAAACAAGGTATTGCTGGATGTGCATGCCAAATATCCAGCTGATGTGGTTATTTCAACAGGATGGTGCACCCCACATTATGATGTAGAGGTGAGAATCTTTCTCGATGACCAATTTGCGGAGAGTTAGATTTAGTGAAGAAGGCGCATTGAGTGGCTGTCTAGATTCTGTGATCACACGTCAATGGACTTGATTTTGTGGGGGCAGGTTCATGGAATCTGCCAAAATGTGGAAGACAGGTGTGGGGAACGTACTGGGTAGCCCAATTTGACCATCTTCAGCCGTAGTGAAAACCTTTTACATAGTATCATTAGTATGTAGTGCAGCGCAGGACTTTAACAAGTTTTGGACTTTAAAATTTGCAGACCAAACTTAGAAGAAAGTTTGAGTGGTAGGCCCATTTCTTTTTTTTTAAACATCCTGTACTGCCATACAAATTTTACGTGGCAGATTTCTTTTTTTACAGTAACTGGCAATGGGCATATTGCCGATTACCCAAGCTTAAAATAGTGAACTGTACAAAATACTGTACTTTATTTAGTCCACTTTGGTTCAAGACCATAGTTGATTTACAAAAGGAAGCAATGGATTGAAAAGCTTGCAAACTCTAGTGCCAAACATAGATCTGGTCTGGGGCACTGTTAACATTGGGATATCCCGAAAGGTCACCCAGTCCGATGTTACCATGTGCCATTTTGCGTATTAAAACCAACAGATATCAACTTCATTTTTAGCCATATGTGCCAAATCAGTGGCCAGCAATTGAGGCCAAAACTCAAAGCATCTATATTGTTGGAACTGCAGCGTATTATAAGACATGGTTTGTAGTGTTGTCTTCGGCAAAGGGCTAATTGTTTCCACAATAATACTACGGTTAAGGAAAATTACTCAAAGTAAGGAATGCAAAAGTGGGAAAGCTTTATAAATGTTGTACTGTACATCGTGTAATATGTATTGACTATGTGGCGAGGACCCCCAGTCAAGAACAAGAGAGACAAATTCACAATTTGTTTTAAATAACTTGCATAGTAGTCACGAAATGTTGTCACACGTATCTGTGAAATGTGTTGCTCAACAAGTTTTCATCAGTTGTTTAGCCTACTAGCTGCTAAAACAAATCTTAAAGTTAAAAATATGCGTTACCAAAAGTTTTTGCTTGCGCCACTTGGTCTTGATAGTTTGGAGTAACAGCGAATTTTTGGTGGCATTAACTTTGGTAGGTGTTGGCCCACAATCGTTCACCTTCTTCAGGCCTCTAAGTAGTGTCACTGGCTTTTAACCTAGTTGGCCATGTTGCTTCCTCTTACCCGTATCAGTTTGTTGTGGCTATGGTGGCGCCATCACATTTCCCTCCTGTTGGTATTAGTTTCTGCAATGCGATGTTTGGTTGGTGTGCATCTTATGGTCAGCAACCTGCTGTTTTTCTGTTTCCATTGCATGGGAAGACACTCGGGTGCTCATCAAGTTCACCACCAAAAACACTCCCCCCTCCGAGCACTTGAGTGCATTGCCATGCAAAACTTTAGGCAGGCTAAAGTGCCATTGATGAACATCCAGGAGCCTGCACACCAGAACGTTGTGAAGACTGTGACGCCCAATCCGACTGCCAAACTCTCCACACGCTGTGTGAAACTCCTAATACCAACACAAAAGGGAGGAGATGAGCGGGTGACACAATCGCCGCAACAAACCAATATAGGAAAGAGGAAGCAACGGTACGGAAAGTTTAAAAGAACAACATGACCAACTAGGTTAAAAGCCAGTGACACTACTCAGAAGCCTGAAGAAGGTGGAATAATGTGAGCCAACACCTACCACAATTAATGACACCGAAAATTCGTTGCTACTCCAAACTGTCAAGACCAAGTAGAGTAAACAAAAAATTTTAATTTTCGTTCAGCCAAACGAAACGAGACAACATGAACTAACAAAAAAAAAAACACCTGAAGGAAAAAATAATTTTTCTTGTGAAACTCCTTAGCCTGTGTGATGAAAGTCGAGCCAATGCACTTAACCTATAACAACAAAGGAAAAAAAAAATAAACACAAAAACTTATTTTTTCCGTGCATGATTAAAACGTGGACATTTTAGTGTTTTGTAAAGTGGTGTTTGCTCTACCCAAGTAAAACTAGTCCTCTTTGAAGCTAAGTAGCTTTACACAGGCTGAGTCAAAAGTATCAACTCAGCAGAGTTTACAGCCGCATGATTTGATTTAGCCACCAAACATCCATCGATCGCTGGTCACCAGGGAGGGGACCACATATTAAGATCATTCAGTGGCGCCCCACGACCCTACCCCCGTAAATAAATGTTCTACTTCCGGTTCCGTTAGGAATAGGGCATTGGTCACAATTTGAGATATGTGCAGGCAGTTAATTCATGGTGAATGCAGCAAACACCATGTAAATCGGTCAACAATAGCATGAGCTATGACCAAAACACGTTAGTGCAAATGTTGGCTTCAGTGCATGAAATAATACCCTGCACCGTTGTGTGAATTGGTTGATGGCGTGTAATAATTACAGTAAGGAATTGCAAACGTGACGATATTGAGGAGTGTGCAGCTAGGACATGTATGTTGCACATGTAGCCACTGGCAATCGACCTAAAGAAACCGGAAGTGGAATATTTATTTAATTATTTAAGGGGGGAGCAAGGCTGGGAGCAACAACCATGCTTGATCTCAATACCTATTCCCCTGAGTGTCCAAGAAAGGGCTTCTTTCTTGCTCACTGATTTCAGGAAGGGAGGCACCAGTCACTTGTTAACGTAGACAGTACGTTTCTATGGCAGAAAGCACATTTGTTGAAATATTTGTTCCAACCTCGACAGGCACTTCACGGTTGAACACCAGTTTGTTACATGTGCTACAAACACCTGCACAATGTGCTAGCCGAACCCTCATCAATTTCGTTACGTTTGCTGTTTCCTACTGCACTTTATTACATGCAATCAACCATTTCACAAAACTGCTCAGGGTATAAATTTATGCACTGAAGCCAACATTTGCACTAACGAGTTTTGGTCATAGCTCATGCTATTGTTGACCGATTTGCATGCTGTTTTCTGCATTCACCATGAATTAACTGCCGGCACATATCTCAAATTGGGACCAATGCCCTATTCCTAAAGGAACCGGAAGTAGAAAATTTATTTAAGGGGGGGGGGAGATGAGGCTTAATGGATGAGGCTTTATTTAAGGGAGCAGGGCCAGGGGGCACCCCTTAATGATCGTAATATATGACCCCTCCGTGTGACAAACGATCGATGGTTGTTTGGTGACTAAACCAAATCGTGCGGCTGTAAACTCTACTGGGTCGATACTTTTGACTCGCCTTGTACGAGCAAGTTTAGTGATTAATTAAGGACATGACAAAATTGTAATTGGTTCTGGAAAGAGTTTCTGAAATTACTTGATTTTTTTGTGTGTGATCTTTTGCAAACCCTGTGCAGCTTACAACCTATGCTTCTCCATGTTTTTCTAGAGTAAGGGGCAAGTGCTTTAACTTTTATTAGTTGCCATTCCTGATCATGCCGTAATCATGTTTCAGGAAGAAATAACTGGATAAGCTAGTCATGATTGACTTATATTCTACTCATGCAGGATGTTTTATGCTTTTGCAGAATTGTTAATTTTTTGCTACTGTGTGGGCTACATTATAAAATAATTAACTGGGAATGGGGGGGGGGGGGGCACAGATCTCTACTCAAGTAACAGAGTTTTGTTGTTACACTTGACACTACTAACTTCTTTGTGGAAATAAGAGTGATATTTTTTTAAGAAAATGCTTCTTGCAGCCTATACTGGACGAGACAACAATTTTATTGTTGGCTCACTATAACAATTATTTATTTTTCTAATGAGCTTCATGGATAATTTACAGTGATGCGTAGGCTACATGCAAACTACACAGCATTTTTCTGTCTGTGGTATGATTTATAATCATAGAACCTTCTTAAGCATTAAAGCGCCCTTCTTCGTTAAAGGATGATCTTCGTCCAACACCTACCTACAAACTGGCGTTTTTTATACCACGGTAGTATTAACCAACGACAAATGTTTCTTGAGCCTTATGCCTTAACCAGACAGAAGAAATGTTCATGCGAAGTGACGTGTTACTAGGTGCCTACAAGTCAAAATTGCTGCAATACTATGGTTTGGGTTTATGGAGCAATTTTGACATCTTTCTTACAACACCTTGCGTCGCAATGCAGCCGCGAGCTGCGAGTCTGGTTAGGGCTGTATTATAAAAAGTTAGTGCGATTAGGCAGTTTTAAAAAAATTTATTTATTTCATTAGTTAACAAACACAAAACCTTGACTGGTGCTCTCCATCATACTGAATGTTAGACACCCAAATGTAGGCATATTAATTGCAGCTGATCACTTAAAATCCAGCTGCTCTCACCCGTAGAGATATTTAGACACGACGAAACGATCTATCTAGAGATCTCTATCTGTGGGTGAGAGCAGCTTGATTTCAAGCATGCTCCAGTGTTTTACACACAGCAATTTTTTTAAAAGCAATATCCTGATTTTTACTAAACACATTTCTGGTGCTTATTTAAGTTTTTGTGGTCATTGTTGAAATGGCTAGATTTGAAGCGTGGCTGCGTTAAAATCAGCTTCATTGCAGCGGAGCCCCTCTGTTATCATCCCACTCCAATGTAAACTTAGACCCCACATCACACGAAAACCAGAAGGACTATCCAAACCACACTTTGCCTGTAGTAGCACGGGTGCATGGACAAGGTTTAGCAAAAGAAAATCCGTAATCAAACATGGGGTTGAGAAAATCTCAGTGTAATAAAATGGAAAGAGGCATGAACCAAGACACAGCCAAACAACGAGAGCGCTGTGGCCAGTTGTTAAGCCTAGGCTGTGTCTAGGCGTGTCGCCTTGACGAAAAATTTGCTCTGCGCGGTCATCTAAAGTATTAAATGATGTCATGACGAGGTGTTTTTGTCACCACTGGACGTATTGCTCAACCCAGAGTGATCAAGTTGGGAGAGGGGGTTGATGACTAGAAATTCCCATACGTTGGGCAGTACGTGTTTGCCCAACTCTTGGCATGCTAATACTTTAAGAACTAAAATGTTTGCGAGGGGCAGGGCAGTGCGTCTGTTACCATTAAGCATACGACTACGCATTTACTGGACCTATAAGATGTACGTTTTTTTTTTGGTTGTTAAGGATGGAGACCGAATCAGTTTTTGCAAAATCTTACAAAACGAGGAGGGGGAGGCCCATCCATATGCAGCTATGTGTCACAAAGAGCAGGAACGGCAATAGAATATCGGGAAGGAGTTGAGAGGGCTGAAAACTGGGAAACGACCACAGGAGAAACAAAACCCTGGGCAAAGCCGGGTACGAATGCTAGTGTGAAAATATTCTCTACTGACGAGCCCAAACAAGGGCGAAACAGTCTGTCTAGAGATCTTTGTGGGTGAGAGCTAATTGATATAAACTGCAGTGTTATGCGTGACTCCGGGGTAATTTGATCTCCGTAAGATGGACTCAAAAGCCGGAAACTCGAGTTGTAAGTGAGCTTCGCGTCCCTAAACAGAGATGAGTATTGCCTATTGTTAAGTTGACCGTGGAACAATTTCTGAGGAAATTTGGCCCTAGGTTAGTTTGACTAAGGCATCAGGTGGACGGGAATCAGAGGCGTGGACGGTAACAAGGGCTTAATGGAACAGTGTCATTAGCAACAGAAATGATGGCGTCAGGAAACTTTTGTAGGGGACTGTAAACAAAACTCCTTGGCTTTAATCAGTGGTAAGACAACATAGCGTGGAGGACAGTTTATCACACTTCATGATTATGATATTTACTCAGTTCGCTAACAAGCGATAAATACACAGTCCTACGTTGCAGCGGGGCTGGCCTGAGGGAATTAGCGACCTTGGACCATGTTGTTTACTAATTACGGGAGTAACGGAAACATCACTTACTATTCGGTCGGTCTGTAATGGCGGCCGCAGGGGTTCCATTGGTCCGGAGTCTAGGGATCGGGTCTTACCTGCCGAGTTCCTCCTTAAGCGACCGGATTCTTGATCACACCGTCTAGTACATGGTTCTTGGAGTGGCTAGTACAATGTACAGTCCTAACTACCTAACGAGCAGCTAGCTACCATAGCGGGGTTATGCACCCCATTCCACACACGTGAGTTCAGTAACAACACCAGGTTGCAGTAACAGAGAATGAGCGTGTGCTTCCTGTAAGCACACCCCTTTATTGGATCAACAGGAGGTAACAAGATACTATATACAAAGTTACAAGCCATATCCCCCCCCCTACAAGTAAATAAGTTACTACAAAAATTATTTTCTACAACAACAAAAAATAGAAAACTCTACCCAAGACTCGAACCAGCAAGTCTAACACTGTGTACAACTCCAAAATTCAAAATTTCGAAGAAAAATAGTTTTTCTAAATGGAAAAATCTTTTTCTTGTTAGTAAAACATTCAAACACTTTAAACACTATTGTTACCAACACACAAAGAATATCCCTCGAACCAACCCGAAGGATACCAAGAAAAAATGGCCCACCCAAATGTCACCACAACCCAGTCCACCTATAAATCCAATTTCGGCGACCTCCGTCACACACGCGCTGAAAGCCGCACAGGGGCATCAGAGGACGACACGGGTAAGGTAGGCAACTTTGGTAACATGACAGCCGGGGGGGGGGGAGGGGGGGGGGGTTATCGCTGATACGTCGATAACCAGGGGGGGGGGAGATGAGGCTTAATAGCGCGTCGGCAGCTTGGTCATTAGCGCCAACCTCAGTGCAGTGCAGTGATAACCAGGACGAGACCCACTCACTTCTGGAGAAAGAAGTGGGGGCAAATCAGAATCATCACTCAAACCCTTGGCTGTCGGTCCCACACATTTCTGTGGCGTCAGAACTGGCATCTGTTCCATACGCTTCTGTGGCATTAGAACTGGCATCTCCCGATCATGTGACGATGGCCAAATTTTCGTTCTGGATGTAGAAGGAATTGCCATCAAATGATCATTTCCAGGAGATACACCTCCTGAACCTGCACTTGCTGACTGTGCTTCCAGTCTTTCCGCTACAGAACTCAAAGGATCCGGCAAAACATCCTGCCTTGGACTTGGAGAAATTTCAGGATCAGACATGTCGCTTGACAAACATCGCGCCCGCTACATGTCAGTATGTGGGGGGGGGGGGGAATTGAGGCTTAATGGCGCGTCGACAACTTGGTCATTAGCGCCAACCTCAGTCACAGTGCAGTGGTCCGGGTTGCCACTGCACCACACATTACAGAGACGTTATTCAAACCCCTAATCTAAATCTTGTCATACATCTGTACCTCCTGCAAAAATTGAAAAACACCGGACAGGAGGACAGACTTATCGCCCAACTGACGCGCAATGTCATGCGGAAGATGGAAACGACGACGAACACCATCAAGATGGCGACAATCAACAAGTAAGTGGCAGACCGTAAGTGGCCGCCGACACCAATAACATTCAGGAGGGTCAACCCCCCGCAAAAGGAAACAGTGAGTAAGTCGAGTGTGACCAATGCGCAAACGGGCCAACACCACCTCCTCACGGCGACTGCGGCGACACGCCGAGTGCCATTCCTCAACAGTGCCTTTAATAGCTCGTAATTTATTGCCGTCCTGTCCATCCCACGAGGCTTGCCAAAAAGCGTGTAACCTCAGACGCAGAGTTGGAAAAGCGTCCAAGGGAACAAGGCTGAGATCCCTTCCGAGAGGGCCAGAAAGAGCCCCTTTTGCTGCAGAATCCGCTTGCTCATTTCCACCTATCCCAACATGGTCCGGGATCCAGCAGAACAGCACGGTTTTCCGCTGGCCAGGCAAGCGGGAAAGCAAAGCTTGGACACGTTGTGTCAAGGGGTTCCGAGGATTGTAATTCGCCAAGGACTCCAGGGCACTCATGGAATCGCTAAAGATAATGAAATGCGTGCCCTGAAGGCCAAGGATCCATTCCACCGCCAAACCGAGAGCCAAAAGCTCTGCAGAAAACACAGAATAGCCTGATGGAAGGCGATGGGCAACCGTCACTCCATTACAAACACAAGCACAAGCCACGCCAGCGTCTGACTTCGACCCATCAGTAAACAGCCGCTGATAACCGGCGTACTGAGAACACAGCCGGCGGAACTCATGTAAGTACCTTGCTGGTAGAGTGGAACCCTTCGGGAGGGACGCCAGAGTGAAAATGAAAATGCCACTTGGGACAAGCCAAGGGGCCACTGGCATCCCCCCAAGCCTCAAGACGGTGGGCATTTCAAAGACTATCTCCTGACAGGACTGCTGGAGCCTATCGCGGAAATCACCCTTACCCACCCTGCGTCTACCGACTCGCAAGTCTGGCCCAAAAACCATGGACCAAGCAGGACTGGATTCCACAGCACGTAAACGCACAGCATACTGAATGGCCAACTTACGCCGACGAATGGCCAAAGGTGGCTCCGAGGCCTCAGCATAGAGGCTGACCACTGGAGAAGTTCGAAATGCCCCAGTCGCCACACGCAGGCCACTGTGATGCACAATGTCCAACACCCGGAGAGTTGAGTCACTAGCCGAACCATACACCATGCACGCATAATCAAGTTTGCTGCGGACAAGGGCTCTGTAGAGGCGCAACATGGCAGTGCGATCGACACCCCATGAAGTGCCCGACAGAACCCGCAAGATGTTAAGTGCCCGCAAAGACTTGTCTTTAAGTTGGCGCAAGTGTGGAAGCCAAGATAACCTGGAATCGAACACCAGACCCAGGAAACGTGACTGTGGGACAACAGGAATCTGCGCCTGCCCCAAGTACAGGCAAGGATCTGGGTGCAGTGTTCGTTGGTGGCAAAAGTGAATGCACACAGTCTTGTCCGGAGAAAACCGGAAACCATTACTGACCGCCCAGGTCTGGACTTTGTTAATCGCCAGCTGTAGCTGCCGCTCGCAGGTCTGCATGCGAGCTGCCCAAAAGCGCAGGCCGAAGTCATCGACAAACAATGACTGGGGAACAGCAGCTTGCTGAGCAATGGGGTTGATCCCAATAGCAAACAAGATGACACTAAGAACACCTCCTTGAGGCACACCATTCTCCAAGACAAACGGGCGGGAAAGAGTCGCCCCGACACGAACACAACGGCCTGAGAGGTAGGCGGAAAGCAACAGTGGCATCTGTCCTCTCAAGCCACAGTTATAGAGATTACGGAGAATCCCATAACGCCAGGTCGTATCATAAGCCTTCTCCAAGTCAAAGAAAACCTGAACCAGATGTTGACGCATGCGAAAAGCCTCCCTCACATCCGATTCAAGGGCAACCAGATGATCGATGGTTGACCGAAAACGTCGAAAGCCACACTGGGACGCAGATAAAAATCCGCGTGATTCCAGCATCCAGACCAACCTCTCACTGACCATCCGTTCCATAAGTTTACAGACACAGCTAGTCAGAGCGATTGGGCGATAACTGGAAGGAGCAGTAGGGTCTTTGCCCGGTTTCACAATCGGGATGACCACTGCTGTCCTCCACGCAGCCGGAACAGAGCCTTCTGCCCACACACGGTTGAACATCTCCAGCAAGAACTGCTGGGAGGCAAGAGGCAGATGTTTCATCAGCTGATAGTGAACATCATCAGGCCCTGGGGCGGAGTCATGCGACTTGGACAAAGCTGAAACAAATTCCTGCCTGGTGAACGGTAAATTGTACTTCTCTAGCCCGTCGGAGCGAAAGTCTAGAGAGTGAGCCTCTTCTCTACGCTTTATTTTGAGGAAACCAGGATCATAATGGTTATCACTCGAGACCCGCGCAAACGCAGACGCAAGACAGTCGGCGATATCCGGCACAGAAGAGATCACGGAATTCGCCACCTTCAGCTGTGAAACCGGGGAAGACACGTTCCTTCCCGAGATCTGGCGCACCTTCCGCCACACCTGCTGAGAAGGCGTGGAACGCGTGATCGACGGAACATAAGCTGTCCACGAAGCACGTCTAGCCTCACGGATGACATACCTGGCACGGGCACGACAGCGCTTAAAGGCTACAAAGTTGTCAGTAGTTGGGATAACCGTAAATGCACGCAACGCTCGCCGACGGGCCCGAATAGCCCGCCCGCAAGCAGGCGTCCACCACGGAACAGGAACCCGCCTCGGCTGTGTGGACGTACGCGGGATAGTAGCATGAGCAGCAGCAAGGACCACATCAGTGAAATGAGTGGAAAGTTCATCCACATCAGAAAAGTCTTCAACCGCACGCTGAAATACAGCAGCCTCAGCAAAGGCTGACCATTCAGCACGTTTAAGCGCCCACCGGGCTGGCCTGGAAGCCACAGAACCCCCTTGTGTCGTGGACAACACAACGGGGAGGTGATCGCTTCCATGCAGATCGGCAGTGACAGCCCAAGTGAAGTGAACTGGGACGGCAAGGGAGCAAAAGGCTAAGTCCACCGCTGACCAATTGCCCGTGGCCAGGTTACAGTGTGTCATGGCTCTATCGTTCAGGATGCAAACGGACCCCCTCTGCATCCACTCCTCAAGGATCCTGCCCTTGTTGTCAGTAATAGGTCCTCCCCACTGGACGTGGTGGCTGTTAAAGTCGCCCAGCAGGAGAAACAGGGCAGGAAGCTGGCGAACCAGGTCCTCCAGGTCACCAACCCCAAAGACCTCATCCGGCGGTAAATAAACCGAACAGACAGTAATATCGAATTGAAAAGAAACCCGAACTGCTACCGCCTGAAATCTAGTGTGCAGAGGCACACTGGCATGCGGCTGAGAGTGTTGAACCAGCACTGCAACACCACCATGTGCACGTGGCACAGGGTCTGCATCCAGACGGTAGACAGAGTAACCCCTAACAACCGGATTATCCGACGCCTTAAAGCAAGTTTCCTGAAGGCAGCAGCACAGAGGTCGCCAATGCGACAAAAGCAG
>JAHWFP010098966.1:0-31084 GCA_023313725.1 Lithobius niger | reverse complement strand
CAGGACCTTTGAAACCAAAGGTCCTGGGTTCGATTCCCCGCTCAGGCAGTCAGACAAATATAAGTCCAAAAGGCAACGTAAATAGGTTTGCATCTGTATTTACTTATTTCTTGTGAGCCTTTGGCTTTCCCGTCTTTAATCATTATTTCACGTTTAGGTGTTCCATTCGTTTCACTTGGAGGATGGCGCGGTAAATAAGCGTCCCTCCAGTGGCGATTGGAAAGTGTTTGTTTATATGTATACAGGGTGTAACAAAAGGTTGTGTCTATACTTGGGTGACTAATTCCTTGCGTCAAACTAAGAACATAATTCCTATAAACATTTGGCCAAAAACGTTTTATTCTTTAGTTATCGCATGAATTAATAACCCACATTTCAACTTCTTTCCCCCCACCCACTCCACTCCCACTAATTGGCGATTGCAGACACAAAGCAGAATAGGAAGGTAGTGAACGAAGATAGTGAAAAAACTGTTAAACAGTCAAAGTCAGACTAACGGAAAAATATCTCTTGCCCAAACATTTGTCCTATAAGGGGAGCAACCATTGTTTGAAATTCTTTAGTCGGTGTTAATGTAGGCCTGAGAATACCATAGTGGTTTTAATCCCGTAAACAGAATCTGATGCACGGCAGAAACTCAAAAAGAAAAACATCTTGAAATAAGAAAATTTAAAACAAAACCCACAAGGGTGAAAAAAAACCCGCCAAGTTTCAGCCATCACTAGTAGTGATTTCAGATTCAAAATGGCTGCCACTAAGTTGCTACATTAGTTGCCAAGCAAGTTTTTGATTTAACGTTTGAGGTAAGAGTCGGTGGGATTAGCTTGACAACTAATGTTGCTACTTGGCGGCAGCCATTTTTGGCTCGGATATCACTATTTTGATTGGCTGAAACCTGGCGGGTTCTTTTCACCCTTGTAGGTTTTGTTTTAGATTTCCTATTTCAAGACTTTTTTTCTTTTTGAGTTTCTGCCGTGTATCTGTTTACGGGATTAAAACCACTATGGTATTTTTCCGTTAGTCTGACTTGACTGTTTAACAGTTTTTTCACTATCTTCGTTAACTAGCTTCCTATTCTGCTTTGGGTTTGCAATCGCCAGTTAGTGGGAGTGGGTGGGTGGGGGGAAAGAAGTTGGAATTTGGGTTATTAATTCATTCGATAACTAAAGAATAAAACGTTTTTGGCCAAATGTTTATAGGAATTATGTTCTTAGTTTGATGCAAGGAATTAGTCACCCAAGTATAGACACAACCTTTTGTTACACCCTGTATATGCACGTGTTAAATGCTGCCTATGGACGTTTCCTTCAAAAAGGGCCGTGCCAGTATGGCTCAGCGGTATGACCTCGGCCTTTGGTTTCAAAGGTCCTGGGTTCGATTCCCCGCTCAGGGAGTCTGACATATAAGTCCAAAAAGCAACGTAAATAGGTTTGCATCTGTATTTAGTTATTTCTTGTGAGCCTTTGGCTTTCCCGTCTTTAATTTTTTGCATCTTAACTGCAATGGAATCGAAACAATCAAATTCTTGTTTGTAGGAAAGGCTCCTTTAAAGTGTCAGTGTCAGGATGCTGAGGCTGATGCTGATAGTGCCCTCCCTTTTAAAAGAGGGTGCAGGTTGCCCTCCGCCACCTCCCGATGAAGATGAGGATGATTATGAATAGACGGTGAGGGACAATTTAGCTGGAGAAATCCAATCGGAAAAATTCCAGGATCTTTGACATGCTACTAGGGAATAGTAACTCTAACAGTCGCAATGTAACGTCACATAAGGATTACTAGTGCAAATAGCGCTCACCGTTTGACAAGGACCGCAGAAGCACAGACGACAACATGGCGCCGAAAATCGTAGCTTAAGCCGGCCCACATTGAAGTTGAAAGATGCCGGCAAATAAACATTGCGCTGTCGCAAACTGCCAAAAGAATTCGTGGTATTTTTACAAACCGCATATGGCAAATATTAGCTAACGTAATGTATCTTCACGAAATTGCTCTCCCTGGCTCTCCTTATTATTGTTTGCCGGCCATTTTTAAGCTGCGTAATCACAACGTACGGTATCATATTGGGACACGCAATACCTCACGTATCGTCCTTGGTTGTAGTGTGTCTTATACGGAGTTGGAACGCTGAAGTTCCAATTTCATGAAAGTTTTGTGTCTATAGAAAAAAAGTTGTTGTTTGTCCCAATGAGCCACCGTAGTAACAACACGCGTTTCTTCCCATTTCTCCTCCAAGCTCGTGCCCTCGCGATAAGACGCTCGCTGAGTGTTGCTTTTCATAGGAATACGCTCCTCCCGTAACGATCTGAGTATATTGCTCTAAGATGCCACAATCGACACGAGCACGAGGCACCACAGGACCTTTCTCATCCCGAAGACTCCAGGTGATGGAAGAGGCCAGGATCGACCCCGGACCACCCGAGCAGAAGGCAGTCGTGCTATCCGCTCGCTCACCTGTCCGCCAATGAAAGTCTGCAGAACGAAAGTTTACAGAAGCTGGCAATATCTAGCGCTATCTAGCACTTGCTTGCACAACGCACTTCTTTTAACGAAACAAACTAGTCACGAGCCTTCTTAATTACTGAGTGAAAATTTGTTACGTCCCGATCGTGTACTTGGGCGTAGGCTATGAAGATTAACAAAATCACTGCCCCTAGATGGGGCCACGGCAGATGCGCACGATTCTCTGCTGGTGATAATGCGTCTTTAAATCTAGGCTAGTGCTGGGTGTAGCAAATTTTATTCTTTAAATAATGGCATTACATGAAAGTTAGTATCGGATATCTGTTAGATAACGTGTCAGTGCAAACATCGTTCAAGTTGTTCCGGTGGCCCCCCCCCCCCCTCTCGAATCACGGTCCTGGCGTAGAATTTCGTAACCGTGACCTCCCAGAAATATTCGATTTGTCATTGTTCTGTCAAGCCGAGTTTCAACAATAAAATTCAGATTACAAGTGACCCGAGGATTGCCATCAAGCAGGCAAGATTTTTGAAAGCACTTCTGGCGTTCATCAGTTGGCCTATGCACGTCAGGCTAGTAGATGCCTTTGAGTGACCAAAGTGGCAGCTCCCAAATCCTGAGTGGACTTGGATCTCACTTATGGTGGGCGAGTGGTTCCCAGTTGCTATCTCTGGTTTTCCCAAACAGTGTGGATTTAGGCCAGTGCTTTGATTAAAGTACCTTTGCCTCTTTTAAGTAGATGAATTCAGTCTCCGGATATTAAAGTATAGGGACCGCACACAGATCACAGTCACTGGCCACAAAGTTGTAATTGAATCCACACAAAGCTGCCCCAGGAGCACGTTGATGGTCTGAACAGCCGAGTTTGATTTGCCCAGCCTTGAAATGAGACCCACTATGGATATGCGGGGCACAGGACGGGCACTTCTTGTATACGCTGCAGCATTATTGAGTTGTTGAACAATATAAGTAGGATTGTCTGAAGTGACATTGTTAGACCCTGCAGACAAAATAAAAGCAGCGTTACGCTCCGTTAAGTTTACTAATTCATACACGTGGCCCTTTGCGGCCCTCCTGGAAAAAGGCATACGGTGCGGTCTGTAGACTTTCAAAAGGATGGGAGAAGGGGAGGAGGAACACCATTAAGAAAAAAGGGAAAACAACACACGCCGCAACAGCGATCTCCATTATGTAAACTAAAAGTAGTAATCATCATAATTGCCGGTTAAAAATGTGTTAGCTTTCAGGCCTAGTTTTAGATTTTGGGCATAATTGCCAACTTTTAGGCCTAATTTTGACGTGCCATTTTAATCTCGTAAGTAGCAAGCAGCTAACGGAGAACTGAGTTCGAGAGTAGGCCTATACATTATGCAACAGGGTGTCGAGATTTTTTTTAATGAAGCTAACGTGTGTCGTTAACGAAATCCTTTTGTTTTTTTTACGTTTGCGTGTTTTCCTGTAGTGGTTAAATGCTACGATCAAATGTTATTATTTCATTGGGTGTCGCCGAGAAAGTCTATTTGTTATAAGAAAGCAACGGTGTTTTAATTTGCCGTGTTTTTTAAAGTCCACTCGACTACCGTTGAAAAGGCGACGGACGGACAAAGTCTTGCTATAGATTTAATAAAACTAGGTTAACAATTAAAACGCATAACGAGCACTGTGCTCCATATTTTGTTTATTGCTCCTGTCCCTTCCTCCCCCCCCCCATTCCATGAACTAATATTTCGTCATCAACGAATAAGTAACATTTTAAATGTTACGTTCTAATTTCAGTTAAATAAAGCCTCACGCTAAGCATTTCGACTTGTTTTTGTTAATAATAAAAATCGTTACCTGTTGTTTACAGCTGCGAACGATAACAAAACATGCGTAAACATGACTCGTCCTTAACTTCCCATTTCAGGCCAATGAACCCACCGCACACAACTCTTCCTAACTCTTTAAACAAACACTTTAACTTAGCTCAAAACTTACCGGCATTTGCCCTGCTGTTTCTTGGCCAGTTGGGGGTGTATGGCGTTACGGAGCACCCACCCACTCCCTTCTGAATTGGGGAAAGACTTCACCGGCTGACCGTTGGTCATTGCCATGGTTGCTGTGATGTCATATTTTGAATGATCGATGTCCGTGCACGAGTTGCTCGGGAGACGCCAACCAACAAATCGACCGGACAACACAAGCTGATGTGACGTACTTCCTGAACGTGTTACAGTTATTAGCGTGATTTGGTGTCGTTATCTCGAAAACTGCTTTAGGTTTGTAATTGGAGTGGGACGCGGGACAGTGACGCCTCCAAAGGAAGGGGGGGGGGGATTGGACCTGTGGACCAAGTCCCTCCCCCAATACCCGAAGTTAGAGTAACATTTGTTGAAAGTAAACAAATAAGTATTACAATTGACAAAAAATTCAACTTTTTAAAGGGGGATTATACCACCAAATGACAGGCCGTAGCATCTATGACCATTTACCGCTATCTACATAGTCCTTACTTTCAACAAGGGAAGGAACACACAAATAAAAGTCTGTTTACGAAACAAATCAGCCACGTGCCTCCTTAATTATTGAGTGTTAGACATGGTGCACTCACGTGCAACAGGGAGCAACCGGTAAAGTTAAGCCTAACGACATCACGGGCGCTTTTTTCTGTATATTGACCGTTTTGAAACGCACAGTTTTAACCGCTAGATGGGCGCCATCTAGTGACAGTGATATCGTTAACGATTGCTCCTCGGTGCACGTGGACGCACCAACTTTACATTCAATAATTAAGGAAGCACGCGGCGAGTTTGTTGTGTAAAAATACATTTCTTTGCGCATTCCTTGGCTTTTAGAAATCAAGTGCTACATAGAAATAAATAATGGTAGATGGCGCTAGATGCTGCAACCTGCCATTCGATGAATAGCCGCCTTTAATGTTTGAAAGAAATTTAAAACAGCTGAAAATAATCTGTTTGATAGGCTACGAGGGACCTTACAGCTCCGCTCCCTTTCCTTGACGTCTTAGTTGAATTCTCTCACACACGTGTGGAATTCGAAATATTTTTACTTCCCATCTCCCCCCCCCCCCCCCCCGACTCCGTACAGAATTTTTGGGTGTACCACTAAATTTGGATGTGGACGAGGCTCATGTCGAATTCGCGATCCCGATTTTCCCAACCAAGGACCGTAAGACGCATCGTAGTTACTCCCCATCTCCAAGATGCAAAATAAATTAGCATTAAGAAACGCTAAGCATGTAAAATACGATGAAGGCTTTAAAAAAATAAATCTAATGCTTTAAAGGAACAGTTTAAAAAAAATTTAAACCTAATGCTTTAAAGCAGGAGCCGATGAAGCGAGCAACCTAGGCCCATGTTTCTTGTTTAAAGGAACAGATAATAAAAATACATGAGAGCTAACAGCGTGGGTGTAATACGTTTTTGGACAGAGGGATGCGCTGATTGAGTGAGCAAAGCGAAGCAGTGTGTGCGTAAATGGGATTGAAGGAACTTAAGCATGTGAAACACGGCCATACATTAAACCACACCGTGTTAATTTTGCAGACATGAAACGGCTCATTGTTCAAATGGCAAAATACGAAAATTATCAATGTGAAAATTTATAGACATAAAATTCCTCTAGAAAAACCAAAGGTACGGGTGAAGATAAGACGGTGTGACAGTTGTGATCAAAACCAAAACTGGTATAAAAGAAGCCGCCAAGTTTCCAAGGAGGGTCGGCCTTCGTAGGTATTGTTATCATTCAACCAAGGAAAGGCTGCCAAGGTTAAAGTGGCACTATCACCGAGTGAAAAGCGAACGAAAATACCATGGCGCCATCTAGCGGCAGTGATGTCGTTAATCTTTACAGCTTGATCCCTGGTGTACGAGAACGTGCCAAACTTTCACTCAATAATTATGGCTTGTTTGTTTCGTTAAAAAAAATGGCGTTGCGCATATCTTTGCTTGATGCAAGCAAGTGCTAGATTAGTAATAGATAGCGCTAGATATTGCCAGATACTGCAGACTTTGAATCGCTGACAGTGCTAATTAATCCTGTTAGCCAAGTTAATCGTACCGAATAATATTTTGGACGTTAAATGAAAACTTGAAGATTGCTACCGAGAGGGGCGTCGGACGAACGTCTAACTGGAAAATCGTCTAATGGGATAATTGTCTAAAATCTGCCTAAATAAAAAATCTGGAAAAGCATCTAAACGGAATATCGTATAATGGATAATTGTATAATGGATAAACGTCTAACTTTGATATCTGTTAACGTCTAACTGCGGTTTCTGATGTTATATATATAGCCGCAGCGAGCGCGAGGCAGGGATATTAGACGATTTTCCATTATACGAATTTACAATTAGACGCTTTTCCATGAAACGAATTTCCTGTTAGATGATATTCCGTTATACTGTTTTCGTTATACGTTCTTCCAATTATGCGATTTTCCAGTTAGACGATTATCCCTCGTCCCCTACGGAGAGTCGTAATGATCTAGTTTTCATTTAACTTTCGAACTATTCGTTGGTGCGATTAACGTGGCTAATAGGATTAACCTTGGCGAACTTTTCCTGGTTGAATGATGTCACTGCTCTCAAAGGGCGACCCTTTTTGGAAACTTGGCGGCTTCTGTTATACCAGTTTTGGTTTTGGGTGGATTACTTACGCTGATAGCTTACATGTCTTCTTCTTGTATCTGTTCTTTTAATTTTAAGCATTTATGGATCTCAGGAGCCCATGAATGTGTACACGTTCGTGGAGTCTCCAAACTGGAACTATAGCTTCTCATTACCTCCCTATTAACAAGATCGTCTGGGACAGAAGCCATGGGTTTCTTTCCTGTGGTTCCAGGCGAGTTCATTCCACATCGCCAAAATCATATTTGTGGACTTTCCTGGCTTTTACTTTATAACATTCGAACAAGTGCTTTTTAGTTGTATATCTATCAAGACACACGCTAGTGTGTCGCCCGCCAAGATAAAACGATAACTCCAGATAATATGTATATACGAGCATGGCGACCATTAGACACGTTGTGTCTTTACAGCAAAGGGAGTCTGCCTGTTTTCAGCCATCTGAGGATAAATAACTATGCGACAGAAAAGGCTGAAAGTTGTTTAATCGGGTGACTTTGGTCGCCTGACAACATAAAAGTCAATATTAAGGACACAGCTTACCGTTTTCTTGTTGAAAAAACGGCGTGAATATAACGTTGATATTTGCCTAATTACTTACTACTGGCTATACGCTTTTTTTGTATCAAGAAAATAAATTCTTCCATGCGGTGAATAAAGCTGGTTTTTAGCTCATTTTATAGGTATTGCTACGGAGTTGTGCCCTTTTCATATGGACCTTTCTAATTGGTCAAGTGGTTCAGGGGTTAGGGAGCTCCAAACGACCAAATTGATTGTTTTACATTGTTTTAAACATTATGGAACAATGCCAAACTGCACATTAAATAAATCCGTTCGTCTTCATTACTAATATGAAATGCTGTCGTATAAAAAAAGGTGACTGCTGTCCTCAAAATGTAACGAATGCCAACAAAAAAAAAAAGGAAATGGACCAGAAAACTAGATTGGTGTTTCCATCTCATAATTACTAAGAAAAACAAATGTATTTCATCAATTTGGACCAAAAACAGCTGATATCTACCCCAAAACAAAACTTGTTAAGGATTTCCGCCAAGCTTTCCGGCCATGTGAAGTCGCGATATCAAACGCCAAGCTCTTTCGCCAAGCTAATCCCACCGACTAATACTTCAAACGTTAAATGAAATAATTGAAAATTGCGCAGTAAGCAATTTTCGTTTTTCATTTAACCTTCGAACTATTACTCGGTGGGATTAGCTTGGCGAAAGAGCTTGGCATTTGATATTACGACTTCACACGGCCGGAAAGCTTGACGGGAATCCTTAATATGTTTTGTTTTGGGGTAGATACATAATTACACTGGGTGCATCGTCGCTTTGCAACGATAGTGTGCCATCTGTTGTCGCCACTGGAGAACTATCTACTATATTATATCGCTTACAGTAGGTAGCTTTGAGACTGGGGGGGGGGGGGGCAGGGTAGGGGTTAACATTAAAGGAGATTAGGAGAGTTTAACCCATTAAACTGGCTGAGGGGCAAAGCTAATGAGGGGGAAGCGGGCGAGTGCATGATTCACGTTTGGGGAGGGATAGATACATAACAGGGCAAAACTACATCGTAGATAATATCAAGGGTTGACGGAGACACAACTTCGAAAACGAAGTTGGAAAGTTCTTGGAAGTATCCCATTGGATGTAGTGGGATATCGCAAGCCCTTCTTTCTATTATTATCAGAACTGCATGCTTATTTAATTCAGTTAAAGATATCGGTAATTCTTTTAAAGATATCTGCAAACTTTAAAGTTATCAAAATATATTTGCAGGCATCTGCAATTCAATAAGAAATATCTTTCGAATTTCTTTTACAGATATGTGCAATTGAATTACGTACCCTTTTAATTGAATTACAAATATATGCAAATGAATTAGAGATATCTGTAATTCATTAAGAGATATCAGTAAATACGTGTCATTTACAGATAACTTCAAATGAGTTGCAGATATCTGTAATTCAACTACAGATATCTGTAAAATCTGTAATTCGCCATATTTAAAGATAGCTGTAATTAAATTAGAGGTATTTGTAATTCAATTACAGGCATCTCAATTGCAGGCATTTCAATTACAGGCATTACGTGCCATTTATAGATATCTTCAAATGAATTAGATGTGCGTAATTCAATTAAAAACGTCTTTAATTCATTTGAAGTATCTATAAATGGCAGTATTTACTGATATCTTTAAATGTGTTTTTCTAATTCAATGACAGGATCTGTATATTGCAGTGACTGTAGTTACTCTGGACTCTCCACCATCCCTCTTTTGGACTTTGTAAAACTGTAACAAGACGGGATCCTCCTGTTCCCGAGTTTGTAGTCAAGTAACCTTGCATATTCTGTAACAATGCCACGTTGTACCATGTATGATTTGCCTTTTGGTCTCGTGCTGATGGCCGGAGGCATGGCAACAGATTTGGAATTGGCACAACGGTTGCAGACCGGTGTAACAATATAATATATCTAACTCTATGGTTGCGGACGCCATTCCGGCTGCACACCATCTTTCGGTTCCCTTTTCGATTCATCCTTTCGAAATCCATTCCGAACCTTACGCCATTCCCAATTAATCCAAAGTCATGCCTCCGACAGTCTGCCGTGCTTGAAGTGCAGGCGAGCACCCAACATCACGTCAATAAACTGAACAGCATCCCGACTCACGAATCCATCGTCCTGGCTTGATTAGGCTTCAGAGGGGATTCCAGCGTTGAGGGTTGGATCCTCGACTCTGCGGGGCATTCTCCAGTTCCGCCTCTGCAATATAAATTTCATATATCTGCAATTCACTATATTTATAGATAACAATCTTTAATTGAATTGCAGATATCTTTAAATGAATTACAGATATATGTAAATGAATTGCAGATATCTTTAAAAAGAAAGTTGTGATATCCACCCAAAACCAAAACTGGTATAAGAGAAGCCGCCTAGTTTTCAAAAAGGGTCGGCCTTTCAAAGTAGTGATATCATTCAACCAGGGAAAGGCCTCCAAGGTTAATCCTATTAGCCAAGTTAATAGCACAGAATACTACTTTCTACGTTAAATGAAAACTTAAAGATTGCTACCGCCAGTAGCAATCTTCTAGTTTTCTTTTAAGTTTCGAACTATTAGTAGGTGCGATTAACTTGGCTAATAGGATTAACCTTGGCGGCCTTTCCCTGGTTGAATGATATCACTACTTTGAAAGGCCGACCCTATTTGAAAACTTGGCGGCTTCTTTTATACCAGTTTTGGTTTTGGGTGGATATCTTTAACTGAACTAAACATATTTACCATTTATAGAATGGCTTGTCATACTAAGATGCGTAACAATACACAGAGTTGGTGTGAGGCGAGACACCCTAAAACATCCTACCCTCTGCCTCTTCGGCCCGCCGTGCATAGCATGGATTCCAGCTTAAATAAATAAATAAAAATAAAATAAAAATAAAAAACGCTCGATCAAATTGTATTTTTGAATGAGCAGCATGTGGAAGTTGTCTTTGTATTTTTTTCGTCAAGTTATTCACAATTTAGAGATACATATAATCTGTTATCATCTGTGACAAAATATGACGTCTCTGCGCTAGTTTATTTATTGCGCTGAGAAAATACCACTTGCTTCAGATATAAATTATTGAATTCAAACATCTTCTGTACTGCACAGCTGAGTTACCACGGAATTTTTTTATAGAATCGTTTTACTCTGTGGTGGAAAAAGTGTGGAAGTAACGGTTCTTGAAGAGTCTAGATAATCGTTTAAAGGATGGTAGGGTTTGGAAGTTGCTGTCCAGGTTGTTCCAAAATTACTGAAAACAAACTTTATTCTTCACAGAAAAGGAACAACGTGAGATAACTTCAAAAGATGTTTTCAGCACATTGGCAGCACATCGCAGATTGTAGCACTTCTCAAAACGTTTTATTCTGTTGCTTTGAAGGGTCGTACTCCTCAATAATCAATGGCCATTACAAACGTAAAACACATTTAAACGAGAATTTTTGTTTTCTTTTCTTTTCGCAAAACGTGCACCATGCTCGACTTACAGTGACAATTTTCGTTTTCTTTTCACTAAATGAGGACTATGGTCGGATTACACTGGGAAGACCCCGGCTCATCGAAACCGAAACCGACAGCGGACCTCCTCCTTCAGTAATTATACAGAACGAAGCTTTTCTCAATGCGCGCTGACAAACGAACCACAGATCTATACAGTATATCTCACTTAGAGGACGCAGCTTTGTTTTATGCCTTTATAAACAGCTTCGTTAATCGTCGGGTTTTTACGGAAACACGAGGCTGCTATACGTTTCATTTGGCGTATCAACAACATAAAAATGAGGTTAGGCCTAATACGAAATGCCAATGCCGTAGCGAACGAAATTACAAGTTGGTTGATGACTAAATGCGATGGTGGATAGTATCGCTACGCCAAATAAGAGTTAAACATCGTCAACCAATCATAAAAGGTAAACATTATACACAAAACCGAACACCGTAAATCAAAATAACGTCGTATATCAAAATAGAGATCGTAAATCGAAACCGAATCCCTAACACGAAATTCCTTCAGAAAATCGTTTAGGGAAAAGAAAACAAAAATTCTCAACCGAATTCCACTCGTGCTTGTATTAAATGTATAATTTGGGTGTTTTAGCACTCAACTGCTTTCCAACAAATTTCCCTCGACCTTCGGTCTTGGGAAATTAAAACTGGAAAGGAGTTTCGTGCTAAAACACTTAAATTGTCTATTTAATACAAGCACTCGTGGTATTATAACTGAGAATACCACACCTTTCTACTCAGTAATTATATAAATCAAAGATTTACTCGTCGCCGAATGGTCATTGACAAACAAACTTAGAGGAAGCGGCTTGCTTCCATTATCGTCATGGCCTTCATGAATCATTTGACTTTTACGGAAGCTGCTTCTTGTCAGAATTCGGTCCTTTTACGTTTCACTACGTTTATGAGCCGCGGCATAAAACTGAAGGTTATGCCTCTGGGTACTTAATACGATATACCAACGCTGAAGCAAACGAAATCACAGGTAGGAAGACGAAATAGTGGGAAACATCGTAAACATCGTTAACGTAGTAAAACTAAACATCGTACACCGAAATTACTTCATAAATCGAAAATCGAAATCGAAAGCGTATATCGAAGTTGATTCAGAGAATCGTTTTGCGGAAAGAAAACAAAAATTCGTACACGGAATGCCACTCATGCTTTTATGAAACCGATAATTTATGCGTTTTAGCAATCAGTCCTTTCCAGAAAATATTCCTCGATCTTCGATCTCGGGAAATTAAACCTGGAAAGGAGTTTCGTGCTAAAACACACAAATTACCGATTTCATAGAGGACGATAAATTCAACTTAGAAAGTTTTGTTATCGGAATTACGTTCTGTATAATTCGATGGTTTCCTCGATTTGTCACGTGAATTAAAGGAATACTAAACCCTCCAACAATTAATTTTTTATTGATTGAATTTTTTTTGTGATAGTTTAGATACTGGAATTAATGTTCAGTCATCCGACGTCAATAGGTGTCATTGTTTAAGCCGTACGAATTTTTAAACCACCTGATTTAAGCAGACGATGCACAAGCTCTAGAGAAAATCCCGTTTGAGCGACGCGTCGTGACGTCAAGACTTTTAAGGCGCCTTCCAGCTGTCTGCGTGACTTTGCGTGCGCCAGAAACAAAACGGCATCGCCTGGGACATCGTTTCCGGTTAGCTCGTTCGCCGCTAAAACATCATGCCGTCGTGCATAACGAAGGAGTGTAAAAGTTCGTCAAATCACAAAATAACTTTGTTCAGCTTACCGGCGAATGCCGAAAAAGATGCCACCCGGATGCGGAAGTGGTTGGATGTTACTGGAAACAGTGGCGTTACAGGTTCAATCTGATAAAGCTGCAATGAATTGACAGCGACAGCGTTGTTGGTAGCCATGTTTGCTTACACGCAGAGCAGAGACTATAGAGAGAGAGCGCGCGCTGCACGATGGGAAGGGAAGCGATCCGCATTTCCCTCAAATGTTTTGACGTCACGCTGCGTCACGAAACCTCCACAGTCGCGAGCTCTCGTAGTGTTACGTTTGGTTGGGTATCTTAAAAAACGCAGTTATTTTAATTTATTACGACGTAAGTAAGAAAGCAAGCGACATTTTATAAGTTTTGAAGGGGTTTTTAGGGTCTTAGCTATCATTAAAAAAATTGGAAAAGTTAGGGTTTAGTATTACTTTAAATACTGCTCCTCCCCTCCTCTTTTGAAAGATTTTACAAAAACTGATCCGGCCTCCATCCTAAATATCCTCCATCCCAAAAAACGTACCTTTCAGGTTCAGTTGAAGGCACATAAATCCCTCCGTTCTGGCCGCTTTACTCTGCGTCACCTACGCTAAAATATAGTTCAAACGACCGCAGCGCGCATTGCTCTACGTCATAGTCATACTCATTTCGGGGCTGCTGCAACGTGACACATCGTACGACCAAGTCGCAAACATGAGCGAAGGATTAATTATCCTTCCTCCAGGGCCGCGGCTTGCCAGCGATGTGGCGGGAGTTATATACCGCTCGGACCGAGCCGTTTAAAACAAGCCTAATAACATTCACGCGCCACTACTGACATCTGCATCGTACCCTTAGACCAGCAAATGAAAGGTAAATCAGTTTATATAAAACTATTTCCGGTAATGTATCGAGTGAAACTGTTAAAATATACCGGAGGGAGTTATGTGCCTTTAATGCGTAATTATATGCTTACAGACGCACTGTCCCCTCCGCCTCCCAATCTGTTTGGTTATCATAGCATTAGCTCACACCCCGTCTAAGGACAGGTGAGTTTATTTTGTAATATCATTAAAATAACGTGGCCCCTTTTTTGTGGGTCTTGATTTACTATCGCTCCCCTCCCCCCGGGCCTCCCCACATTCAAATAAGTTTACCACGACGTTGACCAATTGTCCCCCAGTCATTGGCGTTGCTTTGCCTGCCTCCGGGGGGCCCCCGCCCCAAGCATAAAGCGACACCGGTTCTCTGCCTGCTGCATCGTTTAATTTGAAACGCATCTTTTGTCGCATTACAAGACGTACTTCCTCCATCCTTCCCTCCTTTCCCCCAATCCCCAAAAACCGAAGCACACGTAGTTTGTTCCCCTTCACTTGCGGCCACCATACTTACAATGCTCTTTCGCCTCCCCCTCACTCCCTCCCCCAATGTGATTCATTTCTCGCGTGGCATCCTGGGAACATTCTGCAACTGCCTAGCTCATTCTTAAGATGAATTAGAATGCCAAGAGTAGGGCTAACAGCCACAGCGATAGCGCAAAGATACCTTACTGGCTGTGATAAACAGGACGGAAAGCTAAATGGGCTCGAGAAGTATTAAATAAATCCGGAAGTAAACCTATTTACGTTGCCTGACATTTAAATCCCAAAGGCAACTTTAATAGGTGCATCCGTATTTATTTATACCGGCTACGAGGCTGCATCTGGAGCTGGTCGTTGAGCTAGCTGCAATGGTCACATGGAAGTAAAAAAAAATCAGTATAGTTTGTCAGGCCAGTGCTGTGAGAGCTGATTTCTTGACCTGAAGACATGCAATTTTGGGGATTAGTTGGCAGCTGCAACAATTTTCAGCCAGTGAAAAATCTTTTCTTTTCCAATTTACAACCTTAATATGTGTTTCGCAGCTTAAGATATTAGACAAAATAACGTTAGTTAGGGCGGAGAAATCCGCTCTCACATTATCGACTTAATATTATAGACGCCGCTTTTTTTTCCCGCGTATATCGAGTGCTCCTTTCAGCTAGCACAACGACCGGCTCCAGACCTAACTCATCGTCACCAGTATGCCGTTATTGTCCTTACTCTACTCATTTTCCCGTATTCAGGCTACAATTTCGATCAGAAATAATGTACAGTTAAATCTTGTGAAGTGTGACGTGTCTTTAATGTGAGCTTATTTTGCAAGTCATAGGATAAATGGGTAAATGCCATTCTTTAGACGAGTTATCCTAGAAGGGTTGACATCTTTAACGGTTACAGCTAGTATTTTTTTTAGAAATACTCCATCCACGCTTCCTATATTTCTACAAGAGGTTATTCATCATTAAGAATATCGCGAATGACAAAAGATAAGGAGATGTCATTAAGGCGAACCATGACAACCCTCAAGTACAGATGTTGGCCGCGCTTAAAACCAAACAACACATTGTCACAAGTCTCACAAATTCTACACCTCTGTAGCACGATGACGGTGTTAGGATTTGCTGCCGTTCTGGCCAGCTTTTTACTGCTTCAAAATGGTAAGATTTCATGTATGTGCATTATAAAATTGAGCTGAGTCGCCACTTACTGGCGTAGTGACACAAACCCTCTCATTTATTTCATCGAATTTTCGCATGCGTGGGCGTTTTCAACACTAAAACACACACAATGTGTTGTTCGTAAACGGCCGCCAACCACTAAAGCTATAGCTGCATTTACGAACTGGACATTGATGTAATTTTTTGTAAAGCAGTCACAATAATATAATGCTGGCTATAGAGCAGTGACATTTGCCGCCATATTGGCACCAGTATGGGTTTTGGAGGGCGTAACTACAAGGTGCACTACATAAAAATGGAGGGGAAAAAACGGAAGAGCGGATTTCTTAGGCTTAAAATAACGTTGTTTTCTCAAACAACAAAAATCGCGCGATTTAGGTCTAAGAAATCACACTTCACTGTATCGGCTTCAGTATGACGCCCTTCTGTTTCTCTCTGCAGTGCCCCTTGCAGCTAACCCGTTAAGGCTCCAGCATAGTTATATATAATAATACTACGTCGTTTCACTGCTCTATAAGGATAGCATTTGGAGCAGGTCTCGGGCTAGCTACAAGGGGCACATTGAGTAGCAGCATCAGCGTACTGTGTCAAGCATACACCGTTAGAGCGGATTGCTTGGACTTAAAAACATGCTCATTTGTTGGGGTTTGTTGGTAGGTGCGGCAATTTTCAGTAAGTAACTGACAATTTATCTTCCAAATTTTCCGATATGTTACCTTAAAGGCAGGTTTCCACCAAATTAACGTTGCAGCATTTAGGCCTATCGCGTTCTCTCTCGCAAGAAGCAAAGGAATGCACAAAGCAAAACTTTTAAACGCAACAAACAAGCCACGTGACACCTTAATTATTGAGTAAAAATTTGGTACACCCCTCCTGGAAACAAGCTGTAAATGTTAACGATATTAGTGTCACTAGATGGCGCCAGGAGATTTTCTAATTTTGTTTCCCGTAGCCCCATCTAGTGTCATTAGTATCGTTAACCTTTATAGCTCGCTCCCAGGTGCACGAGGGCGAACCTGATATTTACTCAATAATTCAGAAGGAACGTGGCTTGTTTCTTGTGTTTAAAGATATTTCTTTGTGCATACTTCTGCTTGTTGCGAACAAGGGCTAGAGAGCAGTGACATTTGCCGCCATATTGGCACCAGTATGGGTTTTGGAAGGCATAACTACAAGGTGCACTACATAAAAATGGAGGAAAAAACAACGGAAGAGCGGATTTCTTAGGCTTAAAATAACGTTGTTTTCTCCAACAACAAAAATCGCGCGTTTTAGGTCTAAGAAATCACTCTTCACAGCATCGGCTTCAGTATGACGCCCTTCTGTTTCTCTCTGCAGTGCCCCTTGCAGCTAACCCATTAAAGTTCCAGCATAGAGTTACATAGAATAATACTACTTCGTGTCACTGCTCTATATAGCGCTCGATGGTGCTTGATGCTCCCAACTTTCATTTTGGTGCCAACCAGTTTTTAACAGCGTAAGGGTCAGTACTGAACAAACCAACGTTTTTTAGGCCTAAGGAATCCACACTCACAGCATCGGTTGACGAGAGATATTTGTTTTTATTTTTAACCTCCATTTGTATTCAGTCCCCCTTGCAATTAACAAAACAGCCGGCACCTGATGCACTAGTCTAGTAAGGCGTTTGCTTTATAGTGAAAACCCCAACTACGCCAGTTCAGGGGATAAGGGCGTGTTCATGCAACAACTCGCTTTTGAATTCTCGCAGCTAATATTTAGGGCGCGTTTATGCAACGAGACCGTCTCGATCGCCGAACGCTATTTGCTAGTCAACCGTTATTTATTTGCGATAAGTTTCCCGTTTCTACTAAATGAATGTGGCAATAGATATCAAATTAACTTAAGGTATTACAAATAACAACACGGATGAGGAACAAAGTGCAACAGTTCTTTTAAACATTGCTGCAATTTTGTTGTTATTTCGCGCTATTTCCAAAATTTGCTATTCTCGCTCAAAGAACAGCTTCTGTACCAGTGACCTGACGACGGTAGAATAAATACCTGCTCGCAACGAGAATTCAAAATCCAACATGGCGTCCATTTCGGGGTTATCGAATCGAAGACAAACCATCAAATGCCGGCATTCAGAAGTCAGTACGTCGTCTCGTACGGCAGTAAAAATTGTTTTCTTTTTGTCATAAATCGACGCTGTCATGTTGCACGCATCGTACGTCATGTTGCAAGGCTCGAGGAGGTGATCTGCGTCCGCGTTGTTGCCTTGGTGACTATACGTAGAGACAACTTGAAAGCGCATTCTTCGGTAAAGGCGAGAAACAGCCAGCAAATCTAGTATTAACCAAGTTAGAGGTAGTGAGCGAGAAAATCATCGTTGCGTAAACCCGCCTCGAGGGCGCGTTTACGCGACAACTGGCCTTTTGAAATCCCACAGCTAGAATTTAATCGCGATGGCATCGGTGTCGTTTTGCCATGGTATCATCGCTACCTGGATTAGCTAAGTCCGAAATCGTTTGAGCAAAAGCCTGCAGTCTTATAATCCGTCACAATAAGATAAAGAATCGCTCTCGGCGAAAAAATTTTCCAGTCGCTTCTGAATTCACGTTATTGTTATTTTCGTTGCGATCCGGTGCAGCTAAAATCGTCGCCATGTTGGAGTTTTGTTTGAGTTCTAGCTTCTAGCTGAGAGAATGCAAAGGCGAGGAGATGCATAAACGTGCCCTAACTGGATTCAGTAAATCTGGGAGGGGAGGGGGGTTGTAATACGTGTGGATGGGGAACAGTGTTAACATCCAGAGTATTTTAAACCCTACGTGCTAGGTGCCATGAAAGTTTGCAAGATGGCGTCATGTGGTCGGCCTGTATTTGCGTGTAAATAGGCCTTTATTTTCGGGTTTTTTTTATGGTTCTTAAATAACTTAACTACGTTAAATACACGAGCGAAGGAACACACAAATAGATTCCTTTTTATAAAACAAACAAGCCACGTGCCTCCTTAATTAGTGAGTGTAAAGTTGGTGCGTCGACGTGCACCGGGGGGACGCGGTAAAGTTAAGCCTAACGACATCACGAGCGCTTTTTTCTAAACGCAGATTTTGAACCGCTAGATGGGCGCCATCTAGGGACAATGATATCGTTAACCTTGAACTGCTGCTCTCTGGCGCACGTGGACGCGCGAACTTTACAATCCATAATTAAGGAGGCACGTGGCTTGTTTGTAGTGTAAAATTAAATTTCTTTGCACATTCCTTCGCTTGATGAAATCAAGTCCTACATGGAACTAAATAATGGTAGACGGTGATGTAGCCTGTCATCGGTGAATTGGCACCTTTAATGAATTTGACTATAAGATAGCACTCGCTATGCAGCCAGGAAGATATTTAAAATTATCTCGTCCTTGTCCGTATTCCACTCGTCTCCTGGAAAAGCCTTAAAGCAGTTTTCTGTGCCACTGGCGTTAACACTTATGCGTCGTTCTAATTTTCCAAATGGAAAAAGATGCTCTTGAAATTCTGAAAACAGTACCGCAAGCGTTCGGTTCTAACAAGTACCGTTCCTGAAATTGTAATAGCAACCACCATGTCGGCGATTAGCGCTGAAAACGAAGTGCAAATTTGTCAATTAAGCCTCGCCATTTGGAGAGTGGCGACCGGGGATGGTGAAGGTTGGTCTGGAATGGTATCTATCTCAGTGGGACTTGTAGCTGGCGAGAGAGAGCGCGGATATCGGATGGTATCTCTTGATGTTGCCTGTAGTCAGCTTTTGTTCAATTTCAATTTCGTTCATTTGTATACATTTGTATTTATTAATTTTGTATGCCATCCGATGTATGCGTGCGTATTGTATTTGCACTAATTTTATATTGCATTTCTACGAATTTGTATCGATTTATCTTGCATTTGTATTCATTTGTGAGCCAGAAAACTTCCCCAAAATTAATTATTTTTTTAAACATGTCTTCGATTTTAGCATTAAACAAGAATTTAATATTTGGGTTTTACATGACTTTCCACCGCTGCTGTTTTTACCTTTACATAGTCAGTTGCAACCATTACCGCATTAAGGTGAAAGTGAAAGTTCTAAAATGTTTTTTTTTTTTTTTTTTGCAGCTGATGGACTTGATGTCAACGAAAATTCAGGCTACGTTGATGTTCGTCCAGGCGCCCACATGTTTTGGTGGTTGTATCGTCACAAAGACTGGAAGAATAAACCACTAATTATGTGGCTACAGGTAACAATAGCCAAATGTGAAGGACCATTCAAATTCGTATTTACTAAACGGAAAACCAAACGGGCTCGGATGTGAATAAATACAGATGGAAACTTATTTCTGTTGCCCTTTGGATTTAAATACCAGATTGCCTGAACAGGAATTGAACCTTTTTCTGGCCGTGTCAATATGGCTGAGCGTTTCGCCCCTTGACGTTAAAAGTCGTCGTTTTAATTCACAGACCATGCAATCTCATATTTTAGTCCAAAAAGCAAAAGATGTAGATAAGTATTTGCACTGCAAACAAAAACAACGTCGTTCATTCCACACGCAGAATACTTCAAAGGTATAATGAATTGTGTGGTTCATGTTGTATTTTATAGGCTGTACTCAAATGAAATCACGTAAGGGGGAGAGGGGGGGGGGGGCAGGAGTGTTACATGACAATGGGGGAGGGTTCACATAGTTTGTGACGTCACGTACTTTTTTTTTAAACCAAGTAAAATTTTTGTATGTTTTTATTTTATTTTTTTTATATACAACTTTAGGGCAAGGTGACTTGACGGGGAGTCGGACAAAGTCTAACTGGAAAATCGTCTATCTGCCTAAATAAAAAATCTGGAAAATCATCTAAACGAAATATCGTATAATGTATAAACGTTAATAGATGAGCATCTAACTGGACAATAATAAACCTGAGGTTTCTGATGTTATATGTATAGCCTCAGCGAACGCGGCAGCGCGAGCGAGGCAGGAACGTTAGGCGATTTTCCATTATACGAATTTCGTGTTAGACGATTTTCCATTATACGAATTTTGTGTTATTTTCCGTGGGGCGAGGGGTAATCGTCTAACTGGAAAATCGCATAATATGCATTTCTAATGTTCCGTTTTTTCGAAAACAAAAATCGGTGGACAGTGGACACATGATAGACCAGACTGTAGCAATTACAATAAAAAGGAAGCGAAAAAAGCCAACAAATTAACTGAACAAAAACAACTTCGCCGTTTAGAAAAAAAAACATAAGAGCTCGTTTCCCCATACTCATAGCCGTGAAGGTACACGAATAAAATCGGATCAGAGTTCACTTGAACGCAACGAACTATAATTTGAACTCCACTTCGCAAAACGTAAACCCACAAACACGCACAAAATAGACGCCATAAACAACAAAACGCTACAAAACTGAAAGAAAAAAATGCATACACAAAATGAATATGTAATTACTCAAACGAACTAGAAATAACCGCCTCAAACGACCTTCAAACACAAACACAGGCAAAAAAACACTGGCAGTCTCAACTATGTTTGTTTCATAAATTCTAACGCACTCAAAATACACATATGCCCGCTCACACGACACAAACTTAATATATGAAACAAGAGGCACTACACTGCATCAGTAATTCGACGTGTTGCTTGGTACAGAAATGCTGAAGGAGGATAGAAAATTAATATGTGATATGTAAAATTATACACATTATATGTAAAATTATACATATTGCACATTATATAAAAAAAAAAAAAAACCGTCTCCTAACTTTTGCTATTGCGATACGGTAAATGAGCGATCACGCGATCATGTTAGAAACGGCCAGGTAAGGATTTCTCATCTGACGCTATAATTTTTGTTAAAAAAAAAAACCCTGAAAATTTCGTTGCTTTACAGCTTCCCGTCCTTTTCGTTCTTTTTCATGAGGCTTTAACACTTTTTAAATCCGACGTTAAAATAACACACAAAAATGTCATACCACAATTTCATGTAGCTAGCTTTTGTTTAAGCTTTGCTGCTTAGGTTTTGTTATATGCTGGGTTTACTGCAAATCCAGTTTTATATTACTGAATAATCAAGTTTTTTAAAAAAGACAAAAAAATTCCCTCCCCCGCCCCCCCTCCTCCGCGCACGCCAGTCTTACACGCAATTCAGCGACATTTAAGGCTAAACTAACGCTGCTACTACTGAGCACAGACTTATTCATTCTAGAGTTGCGCTTTTCAAATCGTGTTTTTTTTAACACCAAAAATTGTTCATCCATACGACATACCTTTGCTAGATGTACTTCTTTCATGCTTCAATACTGAACTCCCACAAAACGAAGTTTATGTAGATTATTCCCCTGTAGTTCATAACAGTTGGCGCTGTTTATTTCTCCCGGCCGCCTGCCATAAGTACAACGCAGTTTCGCCTCCAAACCCAAACGATCCCGAAGTTTTTCTCGGAAAGTCTAGCCTCTAACCGACCCTCGACCCGTATTTCGCCGTCATTTTTTAACATTGCCACTGCAATTTTAGGGTAAAATTTTCGAAAATAACACGTGTAAGGCTGACGTCACAACACTATATGTACTATGGACGACGGTTTCGCGTTGACAGACCTCGTTGGAGGGTACCACTTTGTTTTTTCTAATTACAAAATCTGTGAAATCCCTACCGTTTTAATATTTTACACTGCAACTGTCCCACCCACATACTTGAATTTCGTCGGATCAGAATTGAACAAATGTGTCTGGTGGAGATGTCGCTGACGTAAATCTGCTACCCCCGTTTTTTGGCCACAACCGCATTCATTCGACGTGTGACACGTCGAATTAACAACAAACACAGACAAATATAAAAAAAAAATCTGTATAATACACAAATTGTGGGTGCACGCCCAAACACCTCAACATTAAACTTTTCGAACATAAACTGCGCTTTCTTTCTGACATAACCACTGATCAAAAACAGTCCTTGTTCCCTGGTATTGGAGTTCAAATTATAGTTCGTTGCGTTCGAGTGAACTCTAATCCGGTTTTATTCGTGTACCTTCACGGCTGTGAGTATGGGGATTCGAGTTCTAATGTTTTTTTTTTTTCTAAGCGGCGCAGCAGTTTTTTGTTCAAGGCGGCAGCAGCAAATTAAAAACTTACCCCTGACAGAAAACACTGGGATTATTCGGGTGTTTGTGAGGTTGAGTCATTTCCAGCGATGTTTTTGTACGTGTTTAGTCGCAGAGTGCCTTGTTGATATCCAAAGTAGTTACAAAAAAAAAAAAAAAATGGCGGCCGTCGGTTAAAGCCGCCCCCTCCAGGAAGACGTAGCCGATCAGAAAATAAGTGCATGACTCAAGATATGCCGCGCGCACTATAAACGAATATTCTTGCCTACTATAATAAACGGGAGGCTCGTTACAGAAGTCTGAACCGTAGCCCTAACGTGGCCCTGCGCCCTCCTCCCTCCCCATGAGGGCTTTCATTTTCAACACGTGCCGACATGCTATGGCGCTTGCGCGTACTGTTGTTGATTAAACCCTGATTAAACCAAAGTTCCTTCTAAAGTTAATTCATAGTCTTACCGAGTTGTTTTTCCTTGCATCACTATTGTGCGTGTGTGATATTATGAGTATTGTCCTATCCTGATATTAACCGATTACCTAAATACGGCTAAGCAAACGATTAACAGAACATCTTTGACGAGCTGTTGGATAAATTCTTCGAAACTGGTCACTATTACGATCATGCAAGTCAAGTACATGTTCTTTTTATTTCAGGGAGGCCCCGGAGCTGGCTCATCTGCTTATGGAAACCTTTACGAAGTTGGACCACTTGACATCCACATGAGACCAAGAAACTACACATGGGTAAAAACTATCCCTTTGTATGTAAAAATGAGGGGGTGAACACGGAACAATGAATAAGTGTCTATATTGGTGAAGGCGGTATGAGTAAAAGATTGAGCGACGATAGAAAATGGTTCATTCCCCGACTTACGGTTTTTGTGAAAATATACTGATTGGGACCGTGGTGTGACGTCATATTCACCACTTCCGCCAAAGTAGCCCGAAGAGCCAATCAGAGTGCTGCAAGGAGGCACGTGACTAGTAGATTTGCACAAAATTGTTTTAAAAAATAAAATCCCTCTGTTTACGTTGTTAGCCGACGAAAAAAACATTTACTTTAGTAAAAAAAGCACACTATAATGAACGGAGATGAGGTTGGTTTTTTTTTTAATGAATATCCGTTTACCGAGCAAGCCAACAGTCTCATTTTATAGACGCGCTCCCTTGCAGTTCTCTGATTGGCTGACATTGCTGGCTTCTCTTTTTCTGGTGTATATGACGTCATTAACACCAGCAGGCCGTCTCCTTTCCTCTACATGGCTGCCTCCTTCGTTTAATCCTTAGCCTGACCCGGAAGTAAGTTTGTAACGTGAAAAATGGTCTATTGGTGCTTCTTGTCCTACAAAATTATCGTTCTTCTTTGGTATGAGTGATCTTGTGATCGGCTAGTTTGCCAGGTCAAATTCTGGTCACATCACTTGCTTGAAGCCTAAGTGCATAAAGTTGGCTTACTCTGTTCCATTTTTCGCTGGTGCTTACGTGTAATGAGGCCTATATATATTTGTGTATACTTAGACTTATTTTACTTTATTTAATTCGCGTTATCCAGCATTTACTAATTAAAACAAGCAGCTGCAGCGACTACCTAGTCACAACCGGTATTCCGTGCACTTCCGTCACTTCTGCCACTTTTTGTAGAGGCGCACACCTCTATCACGCACTGCAACAGTGATCTCTATTATACATTCTAAAAGTAGTACCCATCACAATTGTCGGTTAAAAAATGTGTTAGCTTTTAGGCCTAGTTTCAAATTTTAGGCGTAATTGTCAGCTTTTAGGCCTAATTTTTACCTGCCATTTTAATTTCGTAAGTAGCAGCTTCTAACGGAGAATTGGGTTCGAGAGTAGGCCTATTGTTCCTTTTTTTTTTTTAACGGTTGCGTGTCTTCCTGTAGTGGTTAAATGCGACGATAAAATGGTATTATTTCATTGAGTTCCGTAGAGAAAGCCTGTTAGCTGTACGGAAACAACGATGTTTTAAATTGCCATGTTTTTTAAGTCCACTTGACTATCATTAAAACTGGCGACGGACGGACAGAGTCGTTGCTAGAGTCTTCAGAAGACTAAAAACCTACCTAAGGCTCAACTAGGAGAAATAACTAAGTAATTATTTCCTTCAGACACGGAGTGATCAAAAAACCACAAATAGAACCCCTGGCGCTGTCTTTGTGGGATTTGCTGAACTATTAATTCTCTCCCTATCATGCAGCTTTCGTCGATTCACCTTCCTGCATTCCCATCCCATAATTTCGTAAGCTTATATAACTTGCAAAAGTTGGGGCGGGTAGTGGCGTAGAATACGTGGGTGATGATGGGGGGGGGGGGGCAGAGCGGCGCTTAGAGCTTGAAACTTTTTGGGGAATATCTACTTATTCGCTATTTTCAAAAAACTTTTTTCTTTATGAAACCATACATTACACAAAACAAAACAAAAAAAACGCACAATAAAAATGAAGTGAGTGGGCGTAAAGGGGTCATAAATATCGAGGCGTAAAATGTTAAATCTTACTGTATTAAATTATATTCAATGTCTTAACGGTGTAGGCTACACCTCTGGTAAAACGTCATTTTAACAAGCTAACTGATTGAATAGGGGTGTAAAATTTGCCATTGCCCAGGAAAAATATTATTACGTCACTGGATATGGCTTAAGGGCCGGTTGAGCCGGACGACCGTGTTGGGTGCCAGGTCGGGGGGTGGTGGGGAGCGCCAAACCCAAACCGAGGCAAAAAAATTGTATAAAAATTAATAAAAGTGTTGACATAAGCATTCCTTACGTATTCATCGTAGATAAATCCTGGCACTTTTAGTTCATCGGTGACGTTACCGGGGGGAAGGGGTGGGAGGGGGGAGCAAAAATCGATCTCGATTCCGAAACTTAACCTTGAGCTGCCGCTGCTAAAAACTCCATTCAGACAATTTACAATTCAAGTTAAGAAATGTTAAGGAAATTACAGCAAAACTAAGTGACTACTTTAAGATTAAGCTCTCCTTTTTTGAAATCTGCCGAAGTGATCAATATTTAAAAAAAAAAAAGCAATTTTCAGAAGTGTCGTTCTTGTCATATTTTACAAGAACGACACTTCTGCAAATGCCTCTTTTTTGGGGGGTCTTGGGGGGGGAGGGGGGAAAGAGGGAGTGGGTGGCGCCACTGTCTGGATTCTTCTTTAAGATGTATGAATCGAAATAAATAAATAAAATCGAAAATAGCAATGTTCTGAGATAGTGGTTTAGAACTTACACCACCAAATTAAAAACTGTAGGGCAGTGACACAACGTAGTAGTATTGATGGTGGAGCCAGTAACTGGATTAGCTGCAACGAGCACTGGAGGGCGAAAAGAAGGTCGTCTTACTGAAGTCAATGCTATTCGACTGGATTTCTTAAGCCTATAACGCGCGATATTTGTTGTTGGAGAAAACAACGTTCTTTCAAGCCTAAGAAATCCGCTCTCAAAGCACTGTCTTGACTAGAAATGCCGTTGTTTTCCGTTACATTTTAATCTAGTGCACCTTGTAGCTATTACCTCCAAATGGTGTCTCGTAGCCAATAGAGCAGTGACACGACGTAGTATTATTGTATATAACTCTATGCTGCAGCCTTAATGGGTTAGCTGCAAGGGGCACTGCAGAGAGAAACAGAAGGGCGTCATACTGAAACCGATGCTGTGAAGAGTGATTTCTTAGACCTAAAACTCGCGATTTTTGTTGTTGGAGAAAACAACGTTATTTTAAGCCTAAGAAATCCGCTCTTCCGTTGTTTTTCCCTCCATTTTTATGTAGTGCACCTTGTATGTAGTTATGCCCTCCAAAACCCATACTGGTGCTAATATGGCGGCCAATGTCACTGCTCTATATGACGTCACTTGACACTGCTCTACAGTGTTTTTTTTTTTTCTACGCCTTAGTTGGACAAGGCAAGTTTGGTGTTCCTGGATCAACCCGTTGGATCGGGCTACAGTTACGTCGATCGGATGAGTTTGCTGACGAAAAACAACGCCGAAGTCTCCGCCGATCTCATCACCTTCAGCAAAAAATTCTTCAAGGATTATCCCGAGTTTCAGGTTAGAAAAGGTTGATTTGATCTGACTTGATTTATTCATGGAGTGTGACAGTGTATAAAGTGTCCGCGGCCTATCTTGAGTTCGCCCCAAACGAATACAGAACGATAATCGATTGTATGTTTTCGATAGCAGAGCACCTTGTTGATATCCAAAATAGTTACAAAAACAATGGCGGCCGTCGATTAAAGCTGCCCCGTCCAGGAAGACGTAGCCGATCACAAAATAATACGTGTAGGACTCAAGATACGTCGCGCACACAATAAGTCTATGATTTATTTTAGTAGCGTCATCCCTGCCAAGGTCATCTGCTCCAAAAAACAACAACCATTCCAATACTTCATCAGCCAACAATAATACGTCATGCACTACAATGCAGTGCTTCCACTTCTTACTTGCAGAATTTCCCCGAGAAAACACAAAATTTCCCTTTTTTTCCCCCTGTGGGAAAAAAATTATCCTTTTTTACTTCCCTTTCATTACACCACAAATTTTTAACATTTCCTAATTTCAAAAAAAATATGGGCCCGTTTTGGTAATGCAGGAGCGCCACCCATCTGTTGACAAAAATTTAAAGTAAAATTCAAACGATTACTTATAAGAACTATCCCTCCTACCATTCCTGCTGGGAGTGTAGGATATGGATGATCCTGTAAAAGAAGTACGGCACGGTAGTCCCACAATTTTCACAATTTTAGTCTTAATAAGCTAGCAACTGACGATAAATTAACACAAGTAAAGTTGTTATACAGGGTGTTTAATCTCCAGTGTTGCTGCTCAATATCATCCCTAGTATTGCAGGTACGTCGAACATGGCCATGGAATACGTTGAAACATCCAGGGGGCCATCAGACGGTTAAACCGAAAATGTCCTTGACGACCGGTTTCAAGGTCAACGAAAAACCTAACTCCGGAAGTAGCAAGGTGGGGGCACGATGTAGATTGCAAAGTTGTAGAGGACGAAGACACGACCTCAACAAAGCAAACAGAACAGAAATCGGTTCAAATGTCAAAGAGATACAGCAAAAACAATATGGGTCTTGCAGCCCCATTGCAGGGCTTGACCACAACCCACCCTGAGGTAGAAACACAAACAGGCACCACTGTAAGTACAGCAAAAGGTTAGCAGGCAGACCTGGTGGATCCATGAGAAGCCTGTTTGCATTAATCCCTGAGGTAGACATTTCCTGTTGGTGCCTGTCTGTGTTTCTACCTCAGGGTGGGTTGTGGTCAAGCCCTGCAACGGGGCTGCAAGGCCCGTATGGTGTTTACTGTATCTCTTTGACATTTGAACCGATTTCTGTTCTGTTTGCTTTGTTGAGGTCATGTCTTCGTCCTCTACAACTTTGCAATTTACATCATGCCCCTACCTCTGCTACTTCAGGAGTTAGTTTTTCGTTGACCTTGAAACCGGTCGTCAAGGTCATTTTCGGTTTAACCGTCGGAGGGGCCCCCCCCCCCCTGGATTTTCCAACGTATTCCATGGCCATGTTTCGACGTATCTGCAATACTAGGGATGATATTGAGCAGCAACACTAGAGATTAAACACCCTGTATTATAAATTGTCATTCACGTGCAGTAATTACATGGTACGGTATTTTTTTTCCTTTTAAGAGCATTTTTTTTTCCCTAAAAAGGGGAAAATTCCCTATATGTGGCTGCACTGCTATTATGTCCCCGTCGTCAGTCATGTTGTGAACCGCATAAGGTAAACCCGGACACCAAGTTCCCAACGCCATTTGCTGGGATAACTCGCGTTAAATGCGCTGTATACAGTGTATAGGATTCAACCCAATTGATAGGTGCAAAAAAATATCACTCGTGCTACTATCGCTCCAGGCGTGCGGCACCTCCGCGTGCAACAGCATTACCACAAGCGTGATGCGGTGAAGCAGATGTCCTCTTCAAGCTGGGGTATAACTCGTGTCTTATCTCCCGATTCAACGCCAGTTCACGCGCGCGGCAGAAAGTTAACGGCTTCAGGCGTTCCTTTGGTGAAATGAAACCCACAGCTTCTTTCCCAGACGACTTTTGTGGCGATGGATGGAATATGAAGCGATAGTTACAACAGATGCATACGGATGCATACGGATGCATATTTATTTATTTACTCCTGGTTATGACTTGTCGATATCGTGAAAGCATGTTGTGACAAGTATCGGCAGTTATCCCTCCCCCCCCCCCAAAAAAAAAAAAAAAACAAAGTTCATGATTTAAAGAAAATAAGGCAGTTTTCTAAGCAGATTCAAGCACTTGTACACAAAATTGCAGGGTTTGCAAGCTTGCAAACTGAAAATTCACGCACTTCCAAAATGTCAAGGCCCTTCACGGTGTGACGAAAGGAACACACATGCTCCCTAAACATCGCATAAGAACTCGCACCTTCACTGGGTGACATGAGCACACAAGAGGAAGTTCCATGGCATGTTACTCGATATAGATCTGCACTTGTTCCCTGAGCGCTACTCGGGGGAGTTAGAGGGCAAGGCGGCACGCCACGTTAATGTCATCGTTTTGTTTCGTGTTTTTCCTTGTTCTACTGTGCTGTTATTAGGCCTCTAAAATTTAATTAAGTGGTTCTCAAACGCGCACGCATGGTAATTTCTTAGCTCATGAAACATTTTTAAAGCCATAGTCTAATTTTAAAAAATCCGATCTGGCATCAACGCTTTCACCATACAATTCGTGGACCGATGACCATATCAGCCCAAGCTCCATTCAAAAGATCTCTTCGAAACGATTCTGCAAGACGTTTAGGAGCGTGTCACAACTAAAAAAAATGTGTGCATTAAAGACTGGCCTTGTGAGGATACACAATACACTAATACGAGAAAGAAAGAAAAGACAACTACCCCGACCGGGTCAACTACTCCTCTAGGTCACCACTGAGAAAGATTATACAGCTACTTAGCTCGGCTGGAGCCTGTAGCCAGAACCCGCCCCGGTAGCACAGTGGTTCGGTAGCGCAGTCCTGGGTTCGAGTCCCAGTCGGGGCAGTTGTTTTTTCTTTCTTTCTCAGACTAGTGTATTGTGTTTCCTCACAAGGCCAGTCTTTAATGCAGACTGCTTGCTTCGTTTACCCTTTACCTTGTGATTTCTTCTTTATTTAAAAACTTTGATCTAAAGAAAGAGTTTTATCCAATGGGCAACATTACCACTTTGAACGTGGCTATATAAACCTGGTATTAAAACAGTGTAGATATTGTGCTACACAACAATACGTAAGTTACTGGAGTTTTTGAGCTATTGCAAAAATAAAAGCCATCGCCCGTTTTTACCGTGAATAAAAAGTAACAAAAAACAAACATCGCACGCCCGCCCCAATTTTGTTTAGTGCGACACTTGAGAACCATTTAAGTAATTTTAGCGACCATACAGGCTAAGTTATGTCGGTTATTTTGAATAGAATTTCATGGGGCAGATAACGGGTTTCTAAGGGGAATGACTTTTATACCGTTGAGGAAAGGCTTGGAATATCTCATTAGGGCCAATGCGAACCAGTGGTGTGTACAGACTAAAATGGGCTCCTGGCACAGTGTTACAGGTGGGGCCCTCCACAGGCGGGGGGACATTATCTATAGTGCAGCGCAGAGGGGGTGACGGGGGAGGTGGGGTTACGCCTCAGAAGTTGAGACATTTTTTGAAACTCCACATTAAAATTATGCAAAATGCTTAACTTTGGACCCAAATCAACAATGGTTTTAAGACTTTGCTTTTAAGTTTGCTTGTATTTGATAGATGGGACGGCACCTGGCACCTGCCAGTCTGACTCTATGGTGCACAAGCCGCTGATGCGAACGATTGGGAGAATTTTTACAAATTTCAGACAAGAAGGCCCGTCGTTTCTTTGCCGTTTGACCGGTCTAAGGTTCACACATCTGTAAAAATAAGTGTAATAACAGTTTATTATGTCTTCTAGACCGTTCCTTTCTACATTTTTGCCGAATCCTACGGAGGAAAAATGGCCACCAGATACGCCCTCGATCTGAAGAAGGTAAGCCCAATAACAACCTTTAGAGTATTTTTTTTAAAGATTTTGAACGTAGATCACGTGGACAGTTTTAGATTTATTTATTTTATGACACGTTGTGCAGGCCCGGACTGGGTAGAAAAGCTGAAGGGCAATCCCCCGGTGGGCCAAGCTGGTTGGTCCATTGTCACGCCATTCCACCTCGTCCACTGTCAGAGTTTTGTTCTGTTTTATGTTGAACGTAATTTTGATTTTAACTATAATGCAGCTATTGATGATGTAGCAACAAGCTCTTAAAGAATTGTCACGGTATCTTAAGATGTAACAACTTGTAATTGTAATGATAAGATAAGCTAATGAACATATCAAAAACCAAAACTGGTAAAAGGGACCGCCAAGTTCCGAATGGTTCAGCCCTTCATTCAAAGGAGTGATATCAACACAACAAAACATTCGCCATCTTAATCGCACCAAATAATACTTTGGACGTTAAATGAAAACTTGAACATAACTACTTTCTGTAGCAATGTTCAAGTTTTCATTCAAAGTCCAAAGTATTAGTCGGTGCGATTAACTTGGCGAATC
>JAHWFP010098964.1:472-15252 GCA_023313725.1 Lithobius niger | reverse complement strand
CGAAAATTAAGACACTGATTAAAATTCGGTAAAACGGTCATACAACTCTTAAGCTCAACAACTGTTTATCACCAAATACACTCCTAAGTCGCTGCATAACATATCAGGGGAGTGGGTGGGAAGCATTGGCCTTGGAGGGGAAGAGAGATTTTAGCTGGGGGATGGGGGGGGGGGGATGCTAAAGGTCATGGTGAATCCCTTACCTTAAAAAAAATTAATTAACAGTATTAATTAAATAATTAATTTAATAGTATTTTATTTAATTTTTCTCCTGTTTACAAGGATTTCCCGGTTTCCTATTCCCTTATTCCACGATTTGTCGACACCCAACAGGGTAAACTACCTTCGTACCGTTTTTTTTTTTTTTTATTTCTGTGGCATTTTTCCCCGTAGCTTTTTTCCCAACGGCTTTGTCCTGTTAGGCTTTTTCCTACATTTGTTTTTTCTTGTAGAATCCTTTTGCAACCTCAGCAGCAGAATACCTATATGCTTTACGATGAGCTGCTGACGTTAAGAGTCTGGCCGCTTCAGACTTCTCTTGAATTTTTAGTCGATGAAAAGTCCGGTTTTCGCATCCACTTACAACTGAGGAAGTTTGAACACAAAACAAATTAAAGGGGACAACAAAGGCCAGTAACAGGCGTTCACTTGGTTTCTAGTATAAGGATGCTGTCACTGGGTTGTGCTTGGTCGCCTTACTCGGAGTCCTTACAAACTCACGTTGTGACGTAATTTTTCTGTTCTGTAGCCATGCATTATACAGGGGTAGTTACCGCATCGCCATTTATCGGCGTTATGGACCCAGTAGTGGACAGGATAGCGTGACGTGAACGGAATTGCAGAGACATTTTTCCCCATGCACTCTTAAAACGTGCTGCGTCTGCCCCTTTAACGGAAAATACGGTGTGCTAAGTATCGTAAAAAAAAGAGAATCTTCGTAATTGTTTAAAGCAACATACCGCCTGCCTTATAACCTTCCGCCTGCCTCACAACACCCACGCGACGATCACATCCGCGTATTTACCACAGCTAAGGTCAACTGAGACGGTAGCTTCGTTCCTCGCAGTGAAAAACATAGCTACTGTCTCAATTGGCATTGCGCCTAATAGTCCAGCCAGCGTGAACCCATTGATTGTGTCGTCAAAAACCGGAATGATTCTCGTATTTTAAAATCACAATTTATAATTTTCTAGACTAGTGTCTTATAATTTTGCTTCGGCGATCTATTGGAATAATTAATTTTAATTTTTACCGCATTAGTCTATTAGATTTAGATCTCATGGTAATTATTAGAAAATTAGTAGATGTCCACACAGAGGTGAAACGTCATGATTATTGCAATGCATCATTTAGTGACGGGTCGTTAGTAAATAAAGTTCCATTATATTCAACAGAAAATCTCCTAGACGCCTCATTTTAAAAAGGATTTTTAGCAAGGGAAAGACTAACGGTAAGGAAATAGACCTTTGGGGCCGTACTTGATGTGGAGGATCGAGAAAAATAGCACTGGGAGGTATATCCCTTTAAGTGATGTTGTACCTAAACAACTTCGTAGGGATCGACTGATACAGAAAAATACCGACCGATCTGATACCGATTTTTCCCCCATAGCCGATCCCATACCGATACCGATACACCGATACCAATTTAAAAAAAAAAGTCAATGGGTCAGGAAGTTATATTTCATCATTATGAAACTGGTGTGCAAGAAAAGTAAATTTCAAATTTTTTTTTATCAGTGGGGTCAGATCCACAGGTGTACCTTCGAATGAAAAAAAAGAACAACTTAAACTGCAGATAGGCCTAATCCCAAGAAGCCACTCTGAATCTGGCAATGCATCTGGCGTTGAATTAGCGCGTTGAAGTTCCTGTGCAGATGACGTCATGGGATACAAGCGATGCTATGCAGGAATGGTTTCTCTCAAGCTAGGTGGAGTAGCCAGCGCGCAAGGAAGTTGGTCGTATCGGTGAAAATATCGGTAAATAAATGCCGATACAGAGCCGATACCGATACAGAAAAATACCGATAATATCTGTAAATACCGATATTAATATCGGTCTATCCCTAACAACTTGTGGTAGCTAATCTATGCAAGCCAATGTATGGCACATCGAAAAACTTTTTTTTTAATAAGATCGACTAGATCCTGGCTACAGTGATCGCAGTTGCCCCAGGGATCAATTCCTGTATGACGGCCCATTTTATAGGTAATGACCCAATGGGTAACTTGATAGCTGGCAAGACTGTTGGCAAAAGGTCCCTGGTTAGAGACTAACCTCATCCACTCCAGGCATTTTCGGGAAGTGAAGGGTGCTGTGATGCCTCGTCCTCGTGTCGATTTTGGCATGTAAAATATCCTACCTAGGAGCTGCAAAAGGAATTTCCCAGCAAACTTGTCCCTTTCGCGTTCTTGCTCATCGATTTGAGGTGTTTATTCAGTTAACTAATTCCAAGACGGAAAGTAGAATTGGATGGTTTAATAACAGGAGTTTGTACCAATGCTTACACCCTCTTAAGACGTCTTGTTTTATTTTGGCATGGGTAAGGCCTTGCAAACGTTTGTAAAATACACTACTAATTGGTCTTTAAAGTCCTTGATTTAATTCATACCAATCAATTTTGTTGATACATCGTTTCATCTTTAATTTAATTTATTAACAAGAATTCCATACAGAAATACATAAACTGCTTATGCAAAAAATTGCAACATTATTATTTTCATAGACGAAAGACAAAGCTCTCTATTGGGTGGTTCCGATAGGCGGGTTGTTATTGTCAGTTACGTGTGGTTTTGTTGTTATTGTCAGTTAAGTAAGTTTTGGGTTTTGCATTTCATACTGAGGTAGTTAACTAGGCGGGGTTAGCATTTCATACTTGGGCAGTTAATTGGTTAGGTTATGTTAATGATGATTTAACGAGTTTCCGCAATTTGGGATCAATTTGTAGTGCCTTCCGTGAAAATTAAAGGTAGGTTTTTATTCTCTTTTTTTTTCGAATTTCGGGCCATGTGCGTAAAGGGAACATGGGAAGAAAACGGGCTCTCGTCCGATTTTTTTTTTTAATGGACTAAGAATTACTTGCTGAGTAATGTTTTACCTCTTCCATTTTTGGGGCAAACGCACTGTTTGGCCGTGGTGAAGGTCCAAAGTTAGCACCGTGCCGTGCCAGAAAGCATGAAACTGGGCAAAAGTCCGACAAGTAAAACGCCAAACCCCAACCAGTTCATTACCTCAAGTGAAATGCCGAAGCCGGTTCCTAACCTAACCGACAGCAACAACAAAACCACACGAAACTGACAATAACAACTCACCTATCTGAACTGTGTACGGGAAAAAAATATCAGCTGGGAACATGGGAAGAAAACGTCCTCTCGTCCGTCAGCGCAAAGAGTGCGGGTTTCAATAATTTCTGACGGCCAAACGAAGCCTTTGCCAAAAAATGTTATGCGAAAATGTTGTTCAGTTGATCATTTTACGTCATTCTAGCCCAATGAGGGATCAATCGGCGAGGAGCCCTTATTTTTCCCGTAAGCCGCGTAAAGTAAACTTGTTCTCTATTGTTTATTTTACTATCGAAAGTGATCGTGGAATGAATTTATAATTATGCCTTTATTCCGTTAGCTATGCACCTAGTATGCACTATCCCGTTGCATCACACGTTTGTCGACTTGATTATACTACAAAAAACTGTTACACTAAATAAGCGATTATACAATAATTACCTGATTAACAGGAGCCACATAACTACACGAATTGCCAATACGCATAGGATCCTGGACGCCTTCCGGCGAACCGTAAAGTAGCCGCCATTTTCCCCCAGTGGTTTGGCAACAGCCCAACAACAGATAGAATTCCGTTTTCCGTGCTTGTTGTCAAAACCTGAAATAAGCTGGGCCATTTCCGGTTCAAAATTTTTAGTCAAGGGCCTACAACCCTTCATATGCAAACGATTTAGCCACTAACTGCTCAATAACAACGCCTACATTTTGCTGGCACGTCTTCTAATCGAAATCATGAAAAATCGATCAATATTTCAGTCACTTCCAGCCATACGGTAAAGGTGATAGGCATGACCCGTTCGCATAAACGACTGGAGTGGGACGTAACGTCATTTAACAATAGCTCACGACGCAAGCCCCTTTTTCTCCCCGACTGCATTTCAATAACTGCTTTATGCATTACATGCATAAGCAGTTAAAAATAGGAGGTGGATGCTGAAACCCAACTCCATCAAGGTTTACTTCTTAAAGGCAGTTGGCAAGTTCGTTCAGAAATCTGGGAAATCATTGTAAGGACGTCTGTAAAGTCAAGGACCATGCTAGTGGCATGCCCGCCAAGTTCAATAATTGTTACACTTCATTGTAAGAAAATCATTGTTTAATTCCTGCATTGTTGTTGCATTACCACTAGCTTTGGTACTTTAACCAAAACCAGAGCTGAGCGTATTTCACGATGGCGAGGATAAATACTTAGGCGGCGAAACAGCTTGAAAATTGTTGGAAATGGTCAGCCTTTGTGCCCTGACAAGCAATAGTTGTATTTCAATCACCCCAAGTAGCATTGATTTGTTGGCCAACAATTGGCCCAACATAGTATTGCCTATGGTTAATTGTTGGGCCATCGTTTGCAACCAACGGCTGGCCCAACCTTATTTTGTCTCGTTGGCCAATGTTTTAGCCAACGTATAGGCTCAATGTTGGGGCGGTGTTTGTAACCCAACCCTGCTGACGTTACTTAGCCAACGCTGGGCCAACGATGTCAAAGCTTCCGTCCTGCCAACGTTGGGGCACCATTGTTAAATTAACAAACAAAAATTTCTCTTAAAAAAAAAACATGATGTCCACCAGCCAGGATTCAACCCTGCACCTCTCGCACTTGAATCAGAGACGTTAACCATTACCACCACAACCGGATGTGATTCGAACATTAGACTATGCATATAAAGCTAATAATGCAGGGAGAAGAAGTTTTCATCGTAAAATTTTAATCAAGTTTCAAGTCTGTAGAAAATAAATAAAAGTAAATGATGTAATTCGATGACCTATAAAAGAAATGCAAACAATTTAGTGCAGTACACAGAAATAAGATTTTATAATCAGACGAAAGAAAAGCCAGTTTGAGCGTGCGGTGTGTCCATAGGTACTGCTCAGCATTATGAACAATCTTATAGACTCATAGTAGTGCTACTTATGGTTAAACAATCCATTAAATAATTACGTTAACAATTACGTTAAATAATTGTTTCTAAACATTAGACTTTAGTTGCAGTTCAAAGAAAATACGTTGGCCCAATGAAGTACGGCCAACATACTAGTGGAACAAAAATGAAATACGTTGGCCTAACGAAGGACGGCCAACCCATCGAAAGAGTAGAAAAAGAAATACATTGGCTCAATGAAGAACGGCCAACATACTGCAGAAACAAAATTAGAAATACGTTGGCCCAGTTAAGGATGGCCAACATACTAGTACAGCAGATGAAAAAATACGTTGGCCCAACGAACTACAGCTAACATATTGAAGGAGCAGCAAAAGAAATACATTGGCCCAACGAAGGACTGCCAACATGTTGGTGGAGCAGATAATAAATACCTTGGCCCAAAAAAAGACCACCAACGTATTGGTGAAGCCAAAAAAGAAATATGTCGGCCCGATGAAGGACGACCAACACATTGATAGAGATATAAATACGTATATTGGCCCAATTAAGGATTGCCAACGAGTTGGTGAGCCCATAAAGAAATACGTTGGCTCCAGATAAGTCCTTCCAACATGTTGGAGGGGCAGCAAAGAGCTACGTTGGCCCAACGAAGGGTTGCCTACTTGTTGGCACTCATTGATAGACCTTACAGTGGGCCATATGACTGCTCTGAGGATGCAGGCACACCAACATTGCGCCAACACTGAGCCAACACGGTTAAACCATTGCCAACGTGTCGCCAACGTAATCAATGGTTGGCCAACGTTGGGCCAATCATCTAATGTTACTTGGGACGTGCATAAACTGTATCAATGTCATAAAAGTGCGTGAAGATCGTCGATTTCAGCTGACTACTAATTCCGCTCATATAAAATAAATTACACCACGGCTGTGACGTCACGCTAAATTTCCGTAGGTTAAATCCCGTTAACCAACGCCGGTAGTGTGCGTCATCGCAAAAAGTGTGGGTTATCAAGTTACCCCACACTTTTGCTGATAACCCACATTTTTTACACTTCTGGATCACGCGACCGGGAACGCTCACACCAACAGCCAAATACAGCGTGCAAAAAAAATCGTAACTCGATAAAATCGTACAAAACGAAAGGAATGAAATCCTCCCTGCAAACTCTCACATGTCTGGCCCATAACTAAGCTTATTCACTCAGCGTTAACTCTCCCACCCCCTCCCTCCACAAACTAAATGGAATGACCTTCATTCATAACAATACCCTATTACCCGTATTTTTTAAACAATTCTCAAACTACACAAAATGAATTACATACCTTTTCAGACTGTCCCAGCAATGTCACGTTATCCCTGCTGTGTCACATCGAATTATTCACTCCAAACACGATAAACGCTTCAATAAACACGAGCGAGCTTCCAGCAAACACCGACGCTTAAACTGTCTCCCCCTCCCTCCCTCCCTCCACACAAAATTTGAGCAAAAGAACTCGTCCGTCTATCACACACTTCCCCCTCCACAAACTAAAATTGTATGACCTTCATTCGTATCGAGATACTGATTGATCAGTTTTCTTGAAGCAATTTTCACAAAACACAAACAAATTTTAATTAAATACGAGTTAGCTGGACGTCCCAACCGTTATATAAATTAGTTATAGGTTATAACCGATTGGTTATCGATTTTTAACGCACGGCTGCGATGATTTGGCCGGCTCTACATGCAAATCCGCATGTCTCGCCAGCCAAATCATCGCAGCCGTGCGTTAAAAATCGATAACCATAGTTTCTAACCAATAACTATTACTTAATGCGACAGATACGAATGCACTTTGGTATTTGACACACTTTTAACTCCAATACGTGCCTTTTAAGGTTTGATGTTTGCGGAAGCATTAAATAAAAAGATTGCAATCATTTGTAATGCTGTTTTTCTGTCTGTTGGCAAAACGCCACCGTTGATCAAATTAAGCATTACTCCTTATTTATTTATTTATTTATTACACTTAAGTAGAGCTCAGCCTTTCTGCTATGCGCCCTCTCTACAGCGAACTTGAAACTACTTACTCTAACAGCAACCCAACATTACTCCTTTTTCGAACGAGTAACAATGCTCGAAACGGACTGCTCGAAACGGACTGCTAGAAATAAAAAAAAGGGTTAAAGGGTTTAACGAGCGTTAACCACTCCTGGTCATCTGCCCGAAGCCCTAAGGCCCTATGTCTGCAACAGCCAGATCCCCAGGCAGTCACCCACCCAAGCAAAGAAATAATTGGCAACACAACACTGTCGATAAAATGCACACGCTACTTATTTGTAGTAGGGCGTATGGCTTCGGGCCACTAAGTTTTTAAAAAATCCGCAGTCCGCGCTTCTTATTGTTAATAGTTGAATGGAAATCGGCAGGTCTGCGGCCTTGCAGTGCTGGAAACACCGGTTCTCGTCAGATCCCCGAAGTTAAGCAGCATTGGGCTGGGTGACCGCATTGGGGTGGGTGACCGCCTGGGAATCTGGCTGTTGCAGACATAAGGCCTTAGGGCTTCGGGCAGATGACCAGGAGTGGTTAACGCTCGTTAAACCCTTTAACCCTTTTGAAATCGGCAAATGCTTTAATTTATATGATTGAAGTCCTCACTCCAGCAATACTTTAAAAAAATATCTCCGTTCGTATTCAATATTGTTCGACCAAACTTGGCCAGATAGTAGATGAATGGGCAGTGGCAAAAATAAGATGCCAGTACAAAAGAAGTGATATCTAAAACAAAATGCACAAGGGTGAAAGAACCCGCCAAGTTTCAGCCAATCAAAGTATTGATATCAGAGCCAAAAAGGCTGCCACCAAGTTACTACATTAGTTGCCAATCTAATCCCACTGACTATTACCTCACACATTAAATCAAAAACTAGACCATTGCTGCCGATAGTAGAAATGGTCAGGTTTTTGATTTAACCTTTGATTTAATACTCTGTGGGATTAGCTTGGCAACTAATGTAACTTGGTGGCTATGATATCAATACTTTGATTGGCTGAAACTTGGCGGGTTCTTTCACCATTGTGGGTTATTTTAGATCAATATTTCACATAACAAACCCTCATTATATCTTTTAATAAGTTTTGTTCAGGTTATCTTGCCATAGTATTCGTATGGCAGAGTCCACAGTCAGTTGTACGTATTGGAAGAGGTATTTGCAGTTAACAGTAAGGACGTTTTGTGAGGGCAAGCTTATAATTCACTGTGTGGCAGTGTGAAGCCGGTATTATGTGTTCATGTTGGTGACTGCTTTTTTGGAAGAAATTTTTGAAATTTTAAGTGTTGGTTCTCTTCTGAAGAGATAAATAATAAGCTGTTGAAAAATAAGGTCTCGTGAGCTTTTCCCTTTTGAAAGAGATAAAAGTCCATGAACGTAACTTTTGTTAATACAAGGCAAAGGGTAAACGAAGCAAGAGTCTGTATTACACAATATACACTAGTCAAACAATACACTAGTGTGAGAAAGAAAGAAAAGACAACAGCCCCGACTGGGACGCGAACCCAGGACCTCCCGTTTACTAGCCGGGCGCTATAACCACTGCGCTACCGAGGAGGGTATTGGCTACAGGTTCCAGCCGAGCTAAGTAGCTGTTCAATCTTTCTTAGTGTGGAGGCCAAGAAGCAACGTTGCTTTCCCTCCTTGTATGTATGTTCGTGATCTCTAGGTCACCACTGAGAACGATTGAACAGCTACTTAGCTCAGCTGTAGCCTGTAGCCAGTACCAGCCCCGGTAGCACAGTGGTTAGAGCGCCCGGCTAGTAAACGGGATGTCCTGGGTTCGCGACCCAGTCGGGGCAGTTGTCTTTTCTTTCTCAGACTAGTGTATTGTATATTCTCACAGGGTCAGTCTTTAATGCAGACTGCTTGCTTCGTATACCTTTTGCCTTGTGTGATTTTTTTCGTTTACTACTGGCATTATTATTAGTGTGGAGGCCAAGAAGCAAAGTTGCTTTCCCTCCTTGTATGTATGTTCGTGATCTCTAGGTTTCCACTAAGAAAGATTGAACAGCTACTTAGCTCGGCTGGAGCCTGTAGCCAGTACCCGCCCCGGTAGTACAGTGGTTAGAGCGCCCAGCTAGTAAACGGGAAGTCCTGGGTTCGAGTCCCATTCGGGGTAGTTGTCTTTTCTTTCTGTCTCAGACTAGTGTATTGTGTATTCTCACAGGATCATTCTTTAATGCAGACTGCTTGCTTCGTCTAACTTTTGTTCTTTTCATGGCCTTCTTTGGCGAAATTGGTAAGAGCGCAGTGATAGTAAATACAAGTGCAAACCTTTTTACTGACCGCTCTTAACATGCCGATGGTGTGAGGCCTTTGGTTTCAACTTTCAAATGTAGTCGGTTCTTCTCCTCACTCACAAAAACTCAAAAGTTCTAAAAAGGACGTAAATGGGTTTGCATTCATATTTATTAAATGTTGATTTTCACACATTTTACCTTTTTGTCTCCTAGGACAAGATGGCACTGTATCATTACACGTCGAAGCAGAACTTGGATCAAATTCGCCGAGACGGTGTTATTCACCCCTCGCACCCCTATGGAGGTCCTCATGGACGGGATGCTGTGCTCGGAATTGGTAAGTCACTAGGTTTGCTATCGGCTTGTAACATAATCGGCATTACATGACAAAACGAGATGGAATGAGAAAACGCAATCCCAACAGTCCCTATTTTATCCTACCCTCCTAGGGACGTTGTCTTACGAAAATCTGGCAGCTGGTTTCTCCTGTGGGGAGGAATATAAGCGTCTATTGGGTCTTTGCACCAGAACGGGGAGGTATCCTTAGTTGGTACCTTTTTGACGCCTTTTATGCACATTTTGCTTTGGTTTACGCTTGGTCAACTGTATCTTTATCATTACTGTGGTGTATCACTGTGGTACTGTGGATGTGGATTTCTCTTTGGAAGTCCCATTCTAATTTACCGAGCGGGATGTTGATGTGGTTCTGCAATCCTGCAGAGACGGCTCACCTGAGAAAGATTGGGTTGTGTATGCAGTTCTAGGGTGCCTGGGCGTAGAAGCTAAACACAGATTCAGTGTTATAATTCAGTATGAGGAAGTGGAGTTGGCAGTCCGGCCTGAATATTTGCTATCTTTACTACCCCTGTTCTGATGGATGAATAAGTTAGATTCCAATTTTCTAGTTACCAGCTTTTTTCAGCATTGTCCTGTGTGGCAAAGGTCTTGAATAGGTTGCTGGATCAACCCTTACTGGTTCTTAAAGGAGAGGAATGCTTTGCATCTGGCACAATTTAGATTTCGTAATGGCCGGGATGCTCAGCAACCTGTCCTTCTTGTTAAGTCAGCATTACGTGAGGCCTGCATTAAGCCCAAACTCCAAATACACGAGACCAGCCAGATAGCGAGTATCGCGAGACCATAGCTGCAAAGCGTGGACTAGCACAGCAAACTCCATATACACAATGAATACGCGAGCTACGTCGTCTCACCAAGACAAGCGAAGCCGTCTCACGCGCTTCTACTCGGCCTGAAATCTTTCAGCTAGCTAGCTGTGTCTACTTGCTCAGCTGGCACCCAATCAAGAAGAGGGAGTCTATGATGTTTCGGGCAAAATGGCGCGATAAACAAGCCGTTGTGTATCCCTGCACTCGATCGGTTCACCACTCAAGTTTAGCTAAATACTTTCATTGTAAGACAAACGATATGAATCAGCACATAGGTAGAAGTGTATTTAATAATCGGGATTTAAATCGTGATGAGTACTATTTTACTCGTCTCCGTACAAAAGAGACCACAGGCCGTAGAGAAAAATCACCGCTAGAAATGATCATTCACTTCTCACAAAAGCCGGAAAACTTGCCTTCCTTATGTAAAACTAGAGAATAATCATTGATTCCGAAAATGCTATTGTATGAATTTAAAAGTCTTGCAGTAATTAGCTACAGTATAAGCAAAAATATGCGTTCATTTTAGGCAAATCAGAGCTACGCTAGCATACTAAGTTGCTAAACAAGTTGCTTAAATGGAATTTGAGGAGCGAGAAGGAAGAACTAGTTGGACAGGTCAGCGAGAAAGCGGCATGCTAGTCCGGATAGCGTGGGTGACTCGCAGGTCTCAGGTAAACGAAGTTGGGGCTTTAGGTGCTTTGTATTGGCTGTGTTTTTGGATCTGTGCAACCAGTAATTCCGAAGTGTACCAATCGGGGTTTGCACAATGAAGTTGTTTCAAATCCAGTGTTTGCAATCTTTCTGAATTCGCTATTAAGCCTGTGCACCCCATTTTAAATCTAGCATCTTATGCTGACAATCTCCATCTGGTTGGGGCGCAAACATGGACTCAGATTTTCAAAGAAAGCAATGTAGCATTTTTAAATTGAACGTGCTAGCTTTTTGAAGGTACGGAGCAGCGATTTATACAAAGACTTATCTCATAAAATGAAATGTACATGATGGTGTGAGGTCAGCGAGAAAGCGGCACGCTAGTCAGGATAGCGTGGCTGGCTCGCAGGTCTCAGGTAATCGAAGTTGGGGCTTTAGGTACCTTGTTTTTGGATGTGTGCAGCCAGTATAATTCCAAAGTGTACCAATCGGGGTTTGCCACAAAGAAGTTGTTTCAAATCCAGTGTTTGCAATCTTTCTGAATTCGCTATTAAGCCTGTGCACCATTTTAAATCTAGCATCTTATGCTGACAATCTCCATCTGGTTGGGGCGCAAACATGGACTCAGATGTTTGTGATCCTTCTCCAAGGAAATTGCTGCTGCACCCTATCTTCGAAAGGTAAGCTTGGTTAATTCGGACTCCTAAACAAGTTCATCACAAAAACCTACCGAAAGCGTTTGTCACCATTACAGCTGCTGCCAAGCACTGATGAAACTCATGTCTCACCTACAGTTACCACAAAGTAGTGAGCGAACCTGTCCTACTCATCCTTGCCCAGTCCAACTCCTAGTGTTATCAACTCCAAGTGTTAAAAACGCTCAAAACCTGAAATTCTTCCTCACCTCAAATTTTTGGGCCAAATGAAACACGAGTGAGACGAGTGCTGAAAATGTGATCCCACCAGCGAGTGAAACTTTTGAGTCGCCTAGTGCAGGTGAAGTGGTCAACCCATACAACAACCACATGGAAGAGAAAAACGTTGAATCGCCCACCAGGCATCCACTGCCAACCGGGCTCCACCCGAACTCCCGCCAAACCTGTGAACAACTACATAGTGCCGAGCTGCACTAGAACCCAAGTTCGGTGTTTACTTAGTACCCTGCGGCCAATGCGATGCTATTTACATCGGTGAAATCAGGAGGGGTGTTGATGTTCGACTAAAGGACCGCATTTTGGTCACAAGATCAGCTGACGCCACGAATGGTGTCGCAAATGATCGCTGCGCAACAAAACATTGCATCAATTGGAATGACACGACCGTACTCCTCGTTTCCAATTCCCACAAGGACGCATCCCTGCTTTCTCCCCAAGATTGACCATCTAGTGCATACAACTCTCACACTTCAAACTCAAGAGAAAAGTGGAACAAACACAGCAAGCCGCATGCAGATGCACCACTTTAAATCACTGGAGACGAATGCCAAATTCAAATGAACTCAACGCTCCAATACAAGGAATCCTATGGAATGAATTAAAAATGCTAATGCCACCATTTCCATCTGAAGACTTACGACTCAGTAAGACACGAATTGTTATGTATTTGTTAGAAATTTGCGTAATTTTACGGAACTTAGAAGGCTTAGTTCCTGACAAAGACCCTGCAGCTCAGATTAGAGAACCTCACTCCAAAAGGACCATCCTCAGATCACCATGCATCCGTGTGCAAACATTCAGGTACGTAGGCCTTCGCAATTTTGCACTAGCCATGAGCAAAAAGTCTATGGGATTTAACATGGGAAAAATCTTATTAGCTAGTCAGCTAGCTGTAACATAAAAACAACGTTATTGACGCAATACGCAACCACGGTGAAACTTTGGGTTTTTTTTAACTGAATCGTGTTTGTTGCTGTATTTACCAGCAGGCGCAGAGATCGTCCATGAGGAGCACTTCATAACAAGAACAGGCATGGAAAATATGTCGCCATGTGCAGTCAGTACGGGGAGCAGCCAAAACATATCAAACAAGCAATATTATAACCAGTGTCAAGTCCTAGACAAGAAAGATGTTTTTTTTTTTTACTTTTCTCAGACTAGCGTGCTCTCATATGGTCAATCGTAAACACAAACTGTCTGATTTGTTATTTGTTAACCCTTTACAGTGGGGTTTCAGTTTCTCTCAATGTTAGTGACAGCTTGCGGACAGAGTGTGCGACATTGCGTTATTGTGTCAATACATAGTTGAATACTTTGCCTTGAAGCAGTAGGTATATTCAAATGTCTTATCTGTGTGGGGTGATATTCGTTAATTTGTGACCAGCAGTTGAAACTCACTTACGTTCTGTCTTGCCATCTTGCTGCTTGGTGGGAATTGTGTCCAATTTATAGTCAGCATGCCATGTGTCAGCCAGCATTTAGTCTGTTGCAACGAATATTAATTCCATGGACTGTTCCGTGCCATGGCCTGTCGGATGAAAACAAACCCTTTCCCCAAGAAATGAGCGTTCGTGAGCATTCCTAAACCGATAGTCAGTTGAAGACAAACCCCCTATAATTAAAGGAATGTAAAAATTGGCCTTTCAGTGATAATAATAAAAATAATAAGTTTGTTGCAAACGCAACCGGAATGGCAAGGACCTGGTGGTCACTAACTGCCATCCGAAGTTAAAACGAAGATGTTAGCCCGGCAGTAGAGGAAGAGTAGATGGTATTAGGTTGGGGTCACGAATGCCTTACCACCAAGGTTAGATCTACCACGGACACAATGGTCCCCGATGGCATTGCTAAACGTGAAGAACAAATAATGAGGGGAAAAGCCCTATCATTGTCTATAGAGATATATGTATAAAAAAAAAAATGCATTGCAGTTTAAAACTTGGCCTAAACTGAATCAAGAATATCACCCAGGTAGAAGGTATGGGGGACACGACTTCTGCTCAAGGCAAAGCTATGACTTTTCTCGGATGATAACGGGAGCTGCCAAGTGACGGACCAATCGTGGACTGAATCGATACTTCTTTGTAAAATTAAATAATCCGTCAGGTGAGATAAGTGGAGCATAAAGTTTTAAGTCGTCGGCAAATTTTTCTTGGGAGACCGCAGTTTTAGGACACTGGAGGTCATTCAGAAACGGAAAAAAAGCAGTGGTCCGAATGACAGCCGAAGGTAGGGATAACTCACCCCTAACAATCACACTTCGGGTGCGTCCCATAATGAAAGCCGAGATCCATGTCAGAAGATCGTTCAAATGCTTTGAATTTTCTGTGATAGATGTCCAGTGGGGTCAGCTGTCCAGAATAGTGGAGTAAAGGCCACCCCCTTATTGTTGCCAAATTTACTGTATAAGCTCATGGGCATTTAAACACATTTTACAGCATTAAATGGTATTCAAGTATCGTAAATCTTGTATTAAACGCTTATACAGTAAATTTGGCAAAAATACGGGGGGGGGGGTGTTTACTCCAACACCATTTTTTTTGGGGGGGGGGGGTGTTAGCTTCAACTGGCAATTTTACAATTTAC
>JAHWFP010098961.1:0-11129 GCA_023313725.1 Lithobius niger | reverse complement strand
GTTGTAATTTCACATCAAGGGAAGAGTTATGCATTTTGGACATGCCGTCGCTTTACTGTTGTGCTGATTGGAATCTATTGTGGGAATAAATACGCAAACATCGTCTTATGCCGTATTCCTTCTTTGGGTTAACCCCCAATCCCTTCTTTACAAGTGACCTCTATCGGATCTTCAGTTGTCATCATATGGGGCAGAGTCCCGAAGGGTTATACCAGTAGGACCGTAAACCGTAACCACGCGGTGGCTACTGAGCATCCGCCCACTCTACGTAGTGGAACACATGGTAGCATAAATAGCCGTAAGGGAACTACCCCACATCGACTCCATTGCACGTGGACCAACTTTAGTAAGAAGTCCAACCACGACCACACTCCAATGCTACTTTGCCGACAACGTACAATGATGCTTATCTAGACGAACGGACCCTGCAACGCGAACCTCCACACCACAGCAATATCTACCGTATATGACAGTAGACAAGACCTCATTCTGGAAGAAATTCAACTCTTCTCCCACGCGTGAAAATGGCACAACCGTGGAATTATCAGCACCAGCAACAGACCCAACCCTTGACCACACGACACCCTACCTTGTATAAAAGTGCACTGATCCTTACAGGAACAGATAATTATCGTTTATGGAAATCGCAACTGGAAACTGTCGCAGTTGACAAGGGAGGGCTTACAGAAATTTTACGTGGCAACCGCCCCGGATCCAACCGTCACCACACCAGAGCAGATTGAAGATTGGCAAATTAGAAATAAAGAATGTAAGGCCTACCTCATGAGAACCATGTTACCTGAAATATTCTATGCCTTAAACTCAGTCCCTCTAGCCAAGCAAATTTGGGATAGACTAGCCCTAGATTATGCAAGGCCAGATCGCTTTAACCAGATGCACCTTCTCAGGGACCTGATGAATATCGAGCTGCATAAGAAGGAAACTATCCAGGCCTACATCTGGAGAGGCAGGTACCTAATGGGAGAAATTATTGCAACACACTTTGCCTTAACAGAAGCTGAGGCGTGTATATGGCTTTAACGTGGTATTAACACTCCAAGCTTGAGCGGGCAAGGCCTTCACACTAGACCTACTCCTTACAGAATGGCAAGATGGCTTACCATATTATCGTCCGCTGACGAAGAAACGCAATACCCCTTATCTTGTCATGCTGATTTAGATCTGCTCGAAAATCCCCAGCCTGCTCCCACACGGGCTTTACAAGGACAAAACAGGAACTCGAGCTACCTACGTGCAGAAGATATGTCCTACCTTCCATCTAGACGTGTAAATCTGACAACTGATACGCAGAATAGAAGACGTGAATCACCACCTGGAAGAAATGCGCAACTCCGTTGTTTTTACTGTTAATCATCTTCTCACTCTTTCAAGCACTGCCCCAACGTTGACCCAAACGATTTACCACCAGGGCCGCGTTGTACCGCCTGTTACGGGCAGGCATAAAAATAGCCAGTGTCCATCTAAAAACCAGACCCAAAACTCCGGATGACCACCATCGGATGACCAACTAAATCGAGCACCACGCAGAAACCAAAACAGAAATCGTAATGACAATCCGAGACCAAACAATTCAAGTGTATGCCAACAGACACAATAAGCATCCGACAATGCCGATCAAATTGCATTTTTGTGTCAGCATCACCAAGCCTATGCCATATTTGACCAAGTGACTCACGATTTTTCATTGGATGAAAGCAGCCAAAATTCGTTTTCTAGGACAATTTCTAGCAGTTCATTTTATACAATTAAGACAAACTTGACGCAGACTCATAAATGTTGGGGCGAACCCGGAAACTTATCTCCATGATTCTGTAGCCACATTAATGATTCTGCGTCATGCTTACAAAACTATTGATCGAAAATTATGTCCAAGAGTCAATATTGCACTGGCTTCCAATGGGGCCACCGCGGTGTACTTATTGTTGATGTCAGAGTTAGAGGTTTTAGTAGAATTGGAAAGCCCATAAGACACCCCATTATATTAAAAAATGTGGTTGAATTGCCAGGAGCTAATCAAAAACCTACTTTCTGGCTCGAGATTGCATGCAACTCAAATCTGCAAAGCCAAGGTTTCTATGTACGGTTAACTAAAAACCTAACAACTTGGTTATGTTTGGTATTCGCAAAAACCACCTATTTAATGTTAAGTTACAAATAGATGAAACGTTTGATGTGGATGGTGCCACCGTTACTAGGGAAATAAACAGGGCTGTAAAACAGAGTTACACAAATCTTGTTTGTGGCTACCTGGATAATGTGCCCAGTTGCACCCAAATTATTACCCTAAATGGAAGCTTCTTCCTTTACAGCAGTGAACTTGGATACTGTTCAGTAACCAGGACCCCCTAACTACCGTCTGATGTGTGATAACTGTGTTGTGACCACTGTTGTAAACCCTGATGACGAAGGCGACCATGATATTATTACTGCACTTAATTCCATACCTTCCAAAACTTTATTATCTGTACCTCCTAATCTAAGCACCCTCCAAACCTCCTCTGACCTGCCAGATTTGGAGGGGGCACCTAATTAAATGAATTGAAGGGGGCACTCAATTAAATAGATTGGAGGGGAGGGGGAAGATGACCACGATACCACCGATTTATATGATAGGCTATCACAAGGGCAATTGTCCACGCCTAGACGTTTGCCCACTCAACCTAGAGTATTATACGATCCCGATTCTGCCGAGAGTAAACACTCTACATACTGCTTACGTTATGTAAGATTTACACCCAATCGATATAGATCCCGATGAAAAGGCGTACAGTACCCTTGCAGTGGAAGATTCCTCTAGTAGACAAGAGAAGATATTTACCACGTTAGACATCAACATGTTTCCTAGACGGATGGGACACGTCCCTATTAACAGGTTACGATGTATGCTATCCAAGGGTGCCCTAATAGCCCCAAACCTATTGGAAATCCCATTCCAATCTGTGATATTTGTTTAAAACTAAAATGACACGCTGCAGTCATCCAATTGTCAACAAACGAGTAGGCATGACCCGTATGTTCTTTGGAGCGCTGATGAATGTATAGTCAGCAATGTAGTAGCGCTAGGTGGCGGTAGGGTAGTTTTTACCGTAATTGACGTCACCACTCGCCGGTTCTTTTGTCACGTTCTGCACAGAAAGCCCAAGTATGTGACGTACTGATAGGAGAGATCAAGAGAAGACAAGCTGAGACAGGGTTGATTTTATCCAGACTCCTCACGGACCGAACACGAGTTTACAAGAATACCCGTTTGCAATCCTTGCACAACAATGGCACAGTCCATCGCGTAACAATGGCAAGGACGCCCCAACGCAACTCAATCTCAGAACGGCCATATTTGTTCATTAAGATGATCGGTAGAGCCCTTCTGGAGGACGCAAAACTTCCCCAGTGTATCTGGGGGAAGGCATGTTTAGAGGCGGCGCTACTACACAATAGCCTTAGTACAACGCTACTTGTGGGAGAGATTTCGCCTTATAAGGCCTGGAGTAGAAAGGTCCCAGACATGGCGAAACTAAAGCGATTTCGATGCCTAGCGTACGTCCATATTCTTCCCCTGGTCCGGGAGGAGAAATTTGGCCCAACTGCCTCCCCACGGATTTATATAGGCTTTAACAAGACATGCCAAGGCTACAAATTGTTTGACCCAATAACAGGTATTGTCGACGTTGCCTGCGATGTCAAATTCGTCGAGGAACTAAACGGGACCCATTATTTTAATGAAGGTCTGTTCGCTGTCTTATGTCAAGATAAAATACAATTGTATCTTCAAATAGTAGTTCCTGCGGTCTAACCTTACGTACCTCTACGCCACAACCGCATAGTGATGCACAAACTACCGACCCTAGCTTGGGGCCTTTCATGTCGTCACCACTAATATCCACGACTGCAAGCTTGACCTCCAATTTACCCACATGTACTTCAAACCTATCGTTTACGAGTTGTGGATCCGAAGATGGAGAAGAGCCCAACAGCCCAATGTCGAGTGAGACCCTGGAACCAACACCTATTCCTATGGACAGTGACCCACACAACGGTGAGGCCTCTAGTGATGAAACGCAGTCTGCGCCTACACCAGTGCCTCCATTCAAGGATAAAAAGCGGATGCCTAAGTATGCCACCTATATCAAGGGCAGAACCCCTAAACGTACATCAGTCCCTAACCGGCTCCAACAGGCCAGACTGGTGTCTACGAAGCTACGTCAGTCGAACTTTTATGTTATTTACCCAATAGCCACATTGACAGTGAAATTTTAAACCTGTGTTCTTTCATCAAACGGTCCATGAACCATGGCCACTCTAATATTCCGTTAGGGGTTTCAATCTCTCAACTGTTGATTGGGTTCGTAATTGCGCTGGCGACAGTCACCACGAAATTTTTCTTGATTCAATTGCTCCGCTCGGCCTGCGGCAACTGGTGGACAATCCAACCAGGGGAAATAATATACTTGATTTGGTTTTCACATGATGATAGGCTCGTTTTTGACCTAAATGTTGGAGACCATTTCGGTAGTAGCGACCATTGTGTTGTAAATTTCTCTTTAAATCTGTCCCAGACAGGCTCTGGTAAGTCACCCGGATCCTCTGCTGCCAAAACTAAGGGGAAGATCAATTTCGACCTATTAAAATCGTCCATGAGACAATTGGATTGGGACAGTTTAATTTTCGTGAACCATCCAAACATTGAACAAGCATGGATTTGCTTCCACTCATTGCTAGCTGGGCACATTGAACTATGTAGTGAAAGCCCACATGGGAAAAAGCGGAAACTTGTGGTTTTTCCACAACATATTGTTAAATTGGGTATCAAAAAGCTTAAACTGTGGAAAAGGCTTAAAGTAAACCCAGACCCGTCAACACTACTTGCCTATAATAACGCACGCAAGCTCTACTCAAATTCTACCGAGCTATGGTATCGCTCACGGGAAGAAGCTGTAATCCGGGAGGGAAACCCAGCTTCTTTGTTCAAACTTTACCGAAATAAGAACTCGGCATCAAGAGCGCTTCCACCACTGAAAATAGGCAATAACTTCTTAACTGATAAAGAGGAGGATAAAGCGGAGGCCTTCAGTGAAACCTTTGCTTCGAACACCATTACGGATGACGGAAACTTACTTCTTCCAGCACGTCAGTCATCTAGTAATATCGTTCCATGCTCTACAGTGGCTTTTCCTGAAATTGCAAATGCTTCGGCAATTAATAAACTTAAACCAAGTAAATCTTGTGGTCCGGCCAGCTTTTCAGCTTTTCTTTTTAAACAGCTAGTCTATGAAATCAGCTATCCTCTCTCAAAGCTTTGCTCGCTTTCTTTTGTTCAAGGCACACTGCCGGCTATTTGGAACACAGCTAACGTGGTACCTGTTTTTAAGAACGGTTCCTCTTCCGACCAGCTAACTACAGGCCAATTGCACTCACTTGTGTGGCATGTAAAGTGATGGAATCAATCATCCGTGATACAATTACTATATTTTTAAATGAACACTCCATTGTTAAACATGACCAATTTGGTTTCTTACCGAATAGGTCTGCTACCCACCAACTGTTAATGGTCCTCGATCGCTGGACAAGTGCGCTTGATGTTGGTGTTCCTTCTGATAATATCTATTTTGATTTCCGGAAAGCCTTTGAATCGGTCGTTCATCGAAAGCTTCTTCCCAAACTCGAGGGTTGTGGTATCAAAGGAGACTTACTTATCTGGATAACGGCCTTTCTACATAACAGGGTCCAAAGAGTAGTAATAGAAAATACTGTTTCTTCCTGGGTACGGGTCCCATGCGGCGTTCCACAGGGGTCTGTCCTGGGACCACTTCTCTTAACGTTTAACGATAACCACATTTTTGGTTTCAAGTTCGCTGACGATCTTAAAATTGGAGGCGAAAATTTTACTGGTGGTCGTATTCCTGAACTTGAGGCTCAAATTCGGAACGTGACTGACTGGTCCAAGATCTGGCAGTTGCCCCTTTCTATCCACAAATGTCTCACTTTTCATGTGGGTAAAAATAATAACTGCTCCAGGTATTTTTGGAGCATGTGATGCTTCCTTCCATAACGGAAGTGCGCGATCTTGGGATTTGTTTACCAATAACTTGAAACAAACCCTTCACTGCCAGAAAGTCTGTGCATCGTCATATCGTCGCTCAGCCATCGTTTATAAGTGCTTCACATCCGGTAATGTTGAAACCAAGGTGTGGGCTTTTAAAGTTTTTGTGCGACCGCTTCTGGAATATGCCACCCCGGTTTGGTCGCCATATTTAGCACGGGATATTGATCTGATTGAGGCCGTGCAGCGTAGATTTACGAAGGGCCTCCTGGGTATGCGTGACGTCGCCTACCGGGACAGACTTGAAAAGCTTGATCTGGAACTTTTGGAGCTGAGAAGAATTAGATTTGACTTAATATTGACATTTAAAATCCTCCGTAATTTGATATCTGTAGATCTTCCATTCTTTGATTTCCCTGATTGTCCTATAAGCACACGGGGGAACAACTGGAAACTTATTGTTCCGGCCTCTCGTCTTGACTGTCGCCGGAACTTCTTCGCAGTTCGAATTGTCCCAATTTGGAATGCTCTGCGGGGCAGCACTGTAAATGCAACAACAATTTCGGCTTTCCGTAGAATGTTGGAATGTGAACCATTGTACAGATTTCTTAAGCAACCACTTCCGGCAAATCCCTAACTCTTTTGTTCTTTCATTAAAACCATAACTTGCCAGGAACGGTGTTAAGTGGTTCCCCAACCCTTCCGACCTCCTTCCACTTACCGGTGGTAAATTATTATTATTATTATTATTATTATTATTATTATTATTATTAACTACCTCGCTGGTTTGGCTCCCGAATTCCCTTGCTTAAACCCTAATTAGGTACTAACTTTGCTCCTTATTAAAGTCTCTTTCTTGCGGCCATTACTGCAAGTGAAACGTAGTGTGGGCATTAAATGCTACTAACCACTAAGATAATTATTTGCATAAACGATTTGTTGAGCTAAGCATTAATTCTTAAGTGATAAATTAAGGACCAAAAGGGAAAAACAAGACCCTCCCTTGCACGTGCGGGAGGAGGGGGTGTGTGGAGAAATAACACCATGTCACAGCTCAAGGGGGAATTTTTCTCTTAGACAACCTTTTGTTAACTTTGATTTATAACTGCACCAATAAACCATACGGAATACGGAATATGTTTATTGGGGCTGTGACCCAGAGTCATGCGCCCGCCCTAAACCTACATACAGAACCAAAGACACAAACACAGAGCCAAAACCAATAAACCATTGATTTGATTTGTTTATTGAGCTGTACAGGTCTACATGCCTATGCGCCCATGCTAACCTAACTAATACTATCTTAACCTAAACACCTGGTAAACAGAAAAACAAGAGAGCATGGGAAACACTGGGATAAACACAAAAATACTCTTATCACCCCTTATTTATAACCATAACTGCACCACAACTACAGGTACACCTATATTACCTCTGTGACCAGCTAAAGACTACACCCTTACGTTTCCTGCTAACTACTAACAGCATACGTTAACCACCCTGTAGTAACGGAGGGGAGCAAGCAGGCCAAAGCTGGGATTGTTGAAGTCAGGAAGCAGTCTCCCTGAACCTTCCAGTTATTTTACAGAAAGCGAGAGCCTTACGGATGATAAGCTTGTCACAGGGGACGTGTGGGGGAACTCCCAGAAGCGCAGGCAAAGAGTCACAACCAGTAGCGACCACAAAGTGGCGGTGCGAAGCCCAACAGGGGCACTCAAACAGAAAATGAAAAACAGTTTCATCAGATTCACCACAGTCGCAACAAGGTGTCCTAGCCCACCCTAGCCGGAAAAGATGAGCACGCAGTTGAACATGCCCTGTGCGGAGTCTCGATAACATTCCTGCTTCTGTACGTGATAAGGCGTCCAGATGTTTCGGTGAGGAGACTGTCGGGTGAATGCTGAAGAGGGAACGGGCAGAGGTGCCAGTGACCCACCTCTCGTTCCACTCTCTAATGCTGTGATGCATAATAACTGGCTGGAGATCTTTAGGGCCAACCAGAAAATCAACAGTGGGGTTCACCTGAGAGGCTCCTCTCTTTGCCAGATCGTCAGCCAACTCATTACCAAAGATATCGCAGTGGGCCTTAACCCACTCAAATGCAACCAGGTAGCCAGCCTGGTGGGCCAGAAACAGTTTCCAGCCAATCTCAGTGACAATTGGGTGGGAGATACCCATGGATGAAAAACACCCACGAAGAAACCCCATACCTGCAAGGGAGTCAGTAAAAATTGTCACTTTTGGAAGCTGTAAATCAATGCTAATATCCAGGGCCACAGAAATCGCCACAAGTTCTCCCACAAACGCTGAGGGTACTGCTGAAAGCCGGTAACTACGTTCAATCCGTAACTCAGGGACGCAGATCCCAACACCCCCTGATGCCTCATCAATGGCGAAGGAGGCATCACAATAAACCGAAACGAACCCAAGGTCCCGTCTGCACCTGGGGTCACTACATAGCGCTCGACTCGCAATTTCACACCAAAGCCATGGCGGAGGGGGAGCGACAAAAGAAGGGGTAGGAAGACGAGCCAAATGTGTTGCGACAAGAAGAGAGGCCCCGATTCCCGGGGAACCAAGCAAGTTTCGGGCACGCTGCGAGAGAGACATGTAGTCCCGGATAATCACCGCCAATGGGTCAGTGGTGCCTCTTGCCAAGGCACGAATACAGATCCGCGTAAGCAGCATCTTCGCCCTGACCTCAACTGGGGCCTCCCCTGACTCCACTAATAGAGCAAGAATAGGGGTTGAAGGCAGGCAGCCAGTCACCACTCTCAAGCAACCGTTCAGTGACACCTGGATATCCTTCAAAGCTCTGGTGGAAGTGAGCAGAAGTGGAATGTGAAAATCGGCGCACGCTCGAACGTACGCCTTATACAGCCCATTTACAGTGGCTCTCTTTGCTAACGTTCTGTTGCCCGCAACCAACTTCAAAATGTTGAGCCGGGTGGAAATCGAGCTCTTGACGACATTAACATCGTGCACCCAGTCGAGACGCGGGTCCAGCCAAAAACCGAGGTACCTGACTTTATCTTTAGCAACAATAGAATTACCGTTCACTAAGATAGACCCCGTAGCCTTGGTGCTACGGTGAAAAATCATAAGCTCTGTTTTATTACTGGAAAGGGCCAAACCGCGGGCCGCCAACAGACGAGAGCCAGTGGTAACGGCGATTTCCAGGGCGGAGAGTAGTGCCGGCAGGTCATTCCCCGTAAGCCACACAGCAACATCGTCCGCGTAGGCGACCACATTGACAGTAGCACTCAGGGCAACAAGTACTGAATTGATGGCTACCGCAAATAAGACAGGGCTGAGGCAGCTTCCCTGAGGAAGCCCCCTATCAGTGGCCAGCACTTTGGACCAGGAACCGTTAACTCTCGTTGCAAATTGCCGGTGACCAAGAAGCGCTAACACCGCCATCCTAAGCTTAGCCGTGACACCAAGGCTAGTCATAGAAAGATCCAACCAAGCCACATCGACCATATCATATGCCGCCTTTATGTCGAGGAAGACAGCCACAGCATAACAATCGTTAACCCAGGCCTCTCTGATGCCAGACTCAAGGTACAGCACGGCATCCTGAGCGCCTCTGTGCTTGCGTAAACCGTACTGGGCTCCGAAGAGCCCACCAGACTCTTCGACTTGATGCACTAGTCTGCTGATGAGCATCCGCTCGTAAACTTTCCGAGGGCAGGAGAGAAGGGCAATTGGTCTGTAGCTTGAGACCGAAGATCTCGGTTTCCCCCTACCCAGCACAGGAGTGAGAACAGAGAAAAGCCACGATTGGGGAACAGAAGCCCCATCATACAACATTTGAAAATACTCGAGCAGTTCCATTTGGCCACTTAAGTTCAGATTTCTCAACTGGGTGTACGTAACACTGTCAATACCCGGAGAACTACCGAGGCGGCATGCTCTGAGGGCTGCCGTGAGTTCAAGCAAGGTGAGAGGTAGCTGCGCAGCACTCAAGTGTTCAGTTGACACAACAGGGGGTGGAGGAGGACCCTTGCGGGCACCAAAAACAACAGCAAAGTTTGCGTTGAAGGCATCCGCGAGGCAAGATCCACGGAGGACATCTCCATTTAAGTCGAAAGCCCAGGTTACAGTCGGTCTAGAGTCCTGTGGCCGGACTAAAGCCCACACCTCAGAGGGAGAAATGCCATCAGAGATGCGATCACACAGTCTACGGCCGAAACTGGCCTTTTCCTTCAAGATGAAGCTGGTTTCCCTAGCCACACCAACAAATTCGAACCACCTGTAATCGCAGCGGTTTCGAACAAAGCGACGCCAGGCCTTCCGCCTTTCACAAACAGCAATCCTGCATGCTCGAGTCCACCACAGAGGGTCAATACGTTTCTCACCGAGATTGCCACGCTTACGGAGACCAATAGGTTTCTACCTCCACTTACTAAGCCATTGGGCAAATGTACCCGAGCAGACCACAGGCCGACAGTGGCCAGTCAGCCGGGAGGATCTGGGAGAATCCAGCACCCGACTGGACAGCGCCACCGGGAGATGGTCACTGCCACGAAGATCGTCAGAAACTGCAAAGGAGAACAAAGAAGTTAGCTGAGAAGAACAAAGAAAGAGGTCCAGAACCGATTCCTGAAAGAGATAACCGAAACGTCTAACAAACGTGATTGAACCATTCTGTATGACGTCCAGTCCCAATTGATCAAGGGAATCCACCAGAAGGCGCCCCCGAGTGTTACAACGCACACTGCCCCAGAGCGTGTGGTGCGCATTGAAGTCCCCCCCCCCCCAGAACAATCGGCCCAGGAAGGGAACCAACCCATCCCACCCATTCCGAACGTGAGAAAGTTCCAACAACATGAACAGCCCCAACAGTAACCCAGCGAGTACCCCACCAGACTTTCAGAACACAAGCATCAATTCCCCTACATGGTTGATTTGGAAACAGCGAAAATGGGATACCATCTCTAACATAAAGCCGAACATTAGAAATTCCCCAACAAGTGAAACCAGTAAACCCCCTAAAGTATGGTATAGCCCCTACAGGTAAGTTTGACTCAACAATGCCTAAAATGTCAACATCATTACACAATTTCTC
>JAHWFP010098960.1:0-14015 GCA_023313725.1 Lithobius niger | reverse complement strand
GTGTACTTTGCACCAAGGACGTGCGGGGTTGAAGCCAGACGGATAGAAAGAGAGTAACCACGGTAAAGGCCAACCAACAGTCATGGGATTCTGTGGTCGGGAAAATGGGTCATCATTTCGAATACAAATGAGTAATGATGAGGAGTAGGAAGAAAAAATCTAACCCAAGAAAGTTGAGGAAGCAAAATCAACAAACTTGCTAAATCTTCCAGGCAAAGCATTTTGTATTGCGGCTATCAAGAGTCCTTTAAAGTTTAATCACATATTACTAGACATAACGAATGGATTACTGATACAGCCAGGTTTGCCAAAGAACCAATGGGCAAAAGCCAATCATACAGCTGGTCTGACACGTCTGAAACTATACCCATCGAGATCTTTACAAGGAAAAAGTTCTGCATCACTGTGGAACAAGGGACGATGATGTTGACCACTTGAGAGTATTTATGCAGAGCATGGGCAGTTACCGGTTGATACACCCCAAGACACAAGCTTGACCCAAGAGGTATTGAAGCAGTTTTCATAGGTTATCCTGAAGTTTCAAAGCCTAGAAGCTATGTAATTTTAAAGAAGACAAAATCTTCATCTGCCATAATGAGGACTTTGAAGAAGACGTCTACCCATTTCAAAAGGAACATGAAAACATTGCAACCGATAAACGAACTGTTCTTTTGTATGCCAATGGAAGGCACCGAAGCTGAGGAAAACAGGGGAGACGAAATTTGTATTCAAGATAAAGCGCTGGAACAAGGCACACCAGACAAAGAAACCAGTTGAGTTCACACCAGACAAAGAAACTGCACCCGAGAAAAATGAAGAAGAATTCCTTGGACCGATATGAAGTAGCTGTGGCTGTGGATTCATTGGAACCAAGGATTCCTCGGACCAAAGGACCGATGTAAAGTGAGCTGCACTCAGGAGTTTGTCCAACCAATAGTATATCGATCCCTCCATCTAGCTGAAATCTAGCTTTCCAGATGAAGTGTAATGATTTGCATTCATCCCTAGATAGCCGAGTGGAACCAAACAACTTTAGAAGAAGCTGTAAGGGGATGTGAGGCTCGAGAGTGGAGGAACCAATGGAAGAGAAGATGTCAAACTTAAAGGAAAACTGAATGTAGGAATTGGCACTTAGGTCAAAAGGAAGAGAATCATTAAGTCCAAATGGGTTTTCAAGATGTTCAACCCAAACATCTAGAAGGAATACGTCGTAGCCAGACTTGTAAGCCAAAAGCTTCTGGTAAGTTCAACGCATTGACTACCAAGACACATCCTCCCCTGTAATAAAACTCAAGATTCTGAGATCCTTGCTTGCACTAGCAGTGAAATTAGGATAGGAAATCTACCAGATGAATATTACCACAGCTTACCGGAATGAAATACTGAAGGAGGAAAAGTATATATGGAGCAGCTATCACCCTTCATAGAAGAAGGAAAAGAAGGGCACCTATGCAATTGCAATCAACGAGAAAATCCAAGATAGGTTCAAATCAAGTGATCTGGAAAATGCAAAGGAGATTTTTTCCATGAAAATCGAATGCAAGCAGATAGCTCTGTCTGTTTTGCTCAAACTGCGTATGCTGCAGAAATATTGACGAATTTTGGCATGACGGATGCCAAACCGTTGGATCTTGGAACAAAGTACAAGAAGGGCAACGAAATGCACAAAAAATTGCTGAAATGTAGTGATATACCATTTCAGTATCCATGGGAATGGCACAGAACCCAACTTGGAGTATGCCATTTCCTATCTAAGCCAATTTAACAAATGCCCTACAAAGGAGCATTGGCAGAGAGTCAAGAATATCCTGAGATACCTGAAGAAGATCCAGAGTCTATGAAGCTGCACTATCACAGGACAAATGCGGATGTGGCGTTCTGCTCAGACTCAGAATTATCAGATTTATCAGATCGCCTATCCTACAGTTCATACATCAGATCGCATATCCTACCGTGGATACACCTGCACAATGGTCGGACTAGCAGTACCATGGAGAAGCAATAATCAAGAAATTACAGCCTTGTCTACCATGCATCGCTATGGGACATACCTCAAAAGAAGCATTGTGGCTTATAAATCTCTTAAACGAAATTGGATTGGGGAAGTATGTGAAAGATCCAACCTCACTTCATGTGAACAACCAAGGTGCTATTTGTGTGTCAGAAAACAAGAACATCAGGACATAGCAACACAGACCTTAAATATAATTTCCTCAGGGAACTCGTAAGCAAAGAGAAGATAAACTTCGTGTATAAGCTAGAATGTCTTCAATGTTTTACCCTAAATTCTCTCGAAAATAAAATTGAATAGACATCGGCGTTCTCTGGGCCAACAAAGAGGGAGAGTGTGTTGTAAATGGTTTTAGGGCCCTTGAATAATGCTGGATCCTATATTTTAATACTTTGGACGAGTAAGAATTTACGTTACTATTCTTAAGAGATGCTAGATTGCACCTTTTTTATAGGGTAGCGGCGTGCTTTAATGACGTAAGGCTGCCATACTGGCAACCCATTCATAACCGCTGCTGCATGTGTTACTTTCCTATGGTTCCCACTCAATGGTCACATGTAGCTGCAAACTCTACTATATCCAAATTCAACAAAATATTTAACTCGTGAGGCAAAATCTTCGTAACTAGGTCAGGTAAGATGTGATGTATTTAGTTAATTCTTATTCTTTTTAACGTCAAGTTATTTGTTAAACAATGTATCATAGTTTTTCATGTTTTTCATGATGTGTATTTTTGCTTTATAATAATATGAAGTATCATCAATAATATGAGTAGAGGTTCATTATCAAAAGGTTTTTTCACTCATGTGTTCTATGATAAATTCTGAAAAGATACCAAATTCAAGAAACCACTTTTTTACTGGTAATATGACTACTGATTTACAATGACCAATTTGAACGAGTTGTATTTCGTACGAGAATAACACGTCATTAGTTAAGATAACGTAAGAAATAATATAATTGTTTCCTAGGAAAACGGTTTGACTTTGAAATTTTCGATCTTCCATGTGCAGCTGTTATAGATTATGTGATTTGTAACGATTCATTCTGGTCCAAAATTATTTTAAATAATTTATTTTTTAAATATTGTTATGTTTGTAAATTCAGATTGCATGCTAAACTGCTTTTACCTGCTGTTTCATATTTTCGAAATGGTGGATTTTTTTTTGTTTTTTAGAAATACTAAAATATTTTAAACGTATGTCAGATGTCTAAAGACAACTACTTAAGTATGAATCAAAATTTCTTAAGAAGTTTTCATGTAGTTTTACTTGTAAATATGTTATTTTTCTTGTAAATAATGTCTTTACGTATTAATTACTTTACTTATTTACTAATAATTCTACAGCACGTATAATTTTAAAGAACTTCGTCTATTTATGTCCAATTTACCATGTAAAATCATGTGAATTTCTTACTTAAATGAATAAAGTTCAAAGAAAGGTTCAACACGGGGGGGGGGGGGATTGAGGCTTAATGGTTCAACACGTCCCAACATTTCGGTGAAGGATGCTTTGGACCATTGCTTGGAAGGAAGTATACCAGTAATTGCTGTTTTGGATGAAGACACAAATTATGCCAAAACGTACGCATTTTATGGAATGTATCGGAGTAAAAATAATTAAGGCACGACGTGCATGTACAATATTTTATAGGTGTAAAGTATGCACGTATTGTCAAAATTATAAATATAAAGAATTATGTTGTCTCACTTTACATCATGGCGAAATCAGTACCATCACTATTTCAAATCGTAATAGTGTGAAACAGTTGGTCTTCGACCTCCTAAGCACTATCCCTAAAGGAAAAATTTTTAAAATAATTTTTTGGGGTGCCCACCTGGGTCTAAAATTTAACATTATAAGCCAATGAGAAATCTTTCTAATTTGAAAAAAAAAAATTTAGACTAGTTTAAAATAAAGCTTTTTACATTATCTAATTTTGTTTTAATTCAAGGCGTAAAATCGACAAAAATGCCTTTTTTCCCTATTTTGATTGCGATAATTCGCATTGCTTTTTGGAAAAAAAAAGGTTTTGATTTTGGCTTCAATTTGGTGGTCTCTGAGCGTACAAAATGAGATAATGTAAAAAGCAATATTTTAAACTATTGAAAAATCACTTTTGCAGAATTATCGATTTTTCTTATTGACTTACAATGTTAAACTTTAGGCCCGAATGGGCACCTCAAAAAATTATTTTAGAAATTTTTCCTTTAGGGATCGTGATTAGGAGGTTGAGGACCAACTTTTCCACACTATCACGATTTGAAATTTATTAAAAGCATTTTTTTATCCAGCCTAATCACTATATAGCCGCGAGTTTAGCTAAGAGAGCTTGATATTCAGTCATTAGTCAAACTACAGGACTGGTGTTCGAGAAAAATAGCTAAGTGAGCAGCTGAGAGAGAAATTATTAGTACAAAGTGATATTTTCAGTAGTAATATCATAAGAACATAGTGTTTTTTTTATCGAAAATAAATGGCAGCCACCAGCCAATCACGCCTCCATAACACCGAGTAAATGACCACACAATATTTTATTAAACTGTCAACTTCACCCCTCCATTTTGGCATTTACGATCAACTTGCCTGGTATCGTAGTTTGCGTAGTTTAACGAAAGTATGAAAGAACTGCATTTGGTAAGCCTAAATCAATTTCTAAACGTATAGTACGTACCTGATAGCCTAGTGATTTGAGTTCCCTGCACTGTACGCTTATACTTTGGTTGCCATGGTGACAGAAGATGGGCAGCACAAGTGCGTTAGGCCGCTCTCATTACGCTTATTGCCACTATGAAGCAAAGTGTAGCGGTAAAGATAACCCACAGTACATAAATATTATTCGGTACTAAAATAACTGGAAATAGTACGAAATAAATTATTAATAATCGTCGTAAAACGTAGTATTGTTATGGATCATATTCTATTTTAAATCTAAGAAACAATATTTTCATTACAAATGAAACACGTGTTTACTTTGGTTGAAGTGCTCTGACAAGGTATTTCGTCCTACAAGTTGTCTTCTTACACGGTTTCGGTAAGTTTGTGATGGATTTTTAGGGGAAAAACTGCTTTATTCGTGAAGGTGGTGGTAGAGAATACCATTCTTATAAACACTAAACAGTGAGTGCATTTGTAAACACTGTACACTTACATCATTTCGTTCACACACAAATTGTGAATTCAAGCGAGAAACCACTGCATCATTATCCAAGTTGAAGTGATGTATAAAAAAGACGGTATATTCTCCTTTCAAATAAACTCGTTGTAAATACAAATCGCATTTTAAGCATCGATAAATTGTGTCAACTACTCTTTACATTCCTAAGCTGATAAAAATAACTCATGCTAGTGCTCGGCATTTTTTCAGCTTCGGAATGCAACTCATAATTGAGAAAATTTATTAGTAGTAATATCACGAGCACGTAGCCTTTTATAGAGAGCATTTTTCTCAATCACGAGTTGCATTCCGAAGCTGAAAAATGTTGATCGCTTGTGTGACATGTTTTTCTTAGCTTGTGAATGTAACGAGTGGTTGAGTTATTCATCGATACTTAAACTACAATCGAACTGTATTTGAAACGAGAATAAACCGTCTCCTTCAAACATTAATTCAACTTACATAATACTGCAGTGGGTTCTCGTTTGAATTCACAATTCCTGTGTGCCCGGAATGATGAACGTTTACAAGTTGTTGCCAGATGTATGCACCGGTTCGTTTCGGTTTACAGGAACGGTATTTTCTACCACCACCTTCATTCATAAAGTAGTTTTGTTTCCCTAACGATTCGTCACAACTTACCAAAACAAACAGTAACTAGCCGTGAAAGCAGACAAATTGTAGGACGAAGTAGCTTGCCAGAGCACCAAAGTTAACCAAAGTCATAGGTGATTTAAAATGGAGTATTATTTGTAACAATACTAAGTTTTACGACAATTATTTTTATTTTCTTTTGTACTATTTGCAGTTAACTCAAGTAACGCGTAATATTTACATACTAGGGATTGCCTTTACTGCTGCACTTTGCCTAGCGCGGCGTAAGGTCTAATGAGATCGGCCTAAAGTGATTGGCTGCCGTTGATCTTCTGTCACCATGGTAATAAAAGATTATGCACACATTGCCAGGAACTCAAATAATGTGTCAATTGACCATCAGGTACATCGTATACGTTTCGAACTTGGTTTCGGCCCACCAAATGCAGTTCTTTCATAATTTCGTTATACTGCGGAAACGACGATACAAGATGAGTCAATCTTCAAAATCAAGATGGAGGGGTAAGGCTGACAACTTAAACTGATAAAATACCGTGTAGTCATTTAATCGCTGTAAAGGAGGCGTGATTGGCTGGTGGTTGACGTTTATTGCATGGCCTCCCATTGGTTAATTGTCGTTATAAAACTATGAAGTTAAAACTTTATTCTCATACATATCCCTCATGTAAAACGTCCACTGCAGGCCTACCTAATTTTTTTTATTCGTAACAATATTACCTTTGTTGTCATGTTGCTAGCTGAATTGCATATCATAAATACAGCATACGTCCAAACAAAAACTTCGATGGCCAAATCTCCAAGCTCGTGAGGATCAGAAAGTACCTCGTACGACTGTAAACATAAACTAAAAGTCAAATTTGCTAGCAATGCAGTGATTATTGTTGAGAACAAATCTTGCAGAGCTTCAGCCAACTGGTAAAACTGTTCGTATTTGGAGTGAATTTCACCAAGAGTTTCAGTCACATTAGGTAGTCCAGAATTGAATAGTGCATTCAGTTCAGAGTTGAGGAATGAAAAGCACTCGGCACATAAACTAGAAGCAACCACGAAAAACACGCATACAAATAGTTCATGCCCATATGTGCCGAATACGTAAATCGGGTATGTAAAATAGTTACTATTTGGCCAATGTGTCAAAGCAACTCTTAAACTCCAATACAACCATAAAAGAAAAGTAGAAATAAATTGTGGGATGACATGCTTCAAGAGGAATGCACGTTTGTTAATTCTTCCTTCCACTATTTTGTCCACACGTTTAAAACGTTTCAGTAAATCGCGAAATAGTTCTTCTTTGGCCACGCAAAAAATGCTAACCAAAATTACAAACATCATTCCCATTAAACGATTTGCAACCCCTACAAGACCTGCAATTTGATTACGACGTGGATTTTCGAAAAACATCACCATTCGTTCTACAAAAGCAAGAAATGTGACAATCCGTACTAATACCATGTAAAGATGGCCCATTCTCTTCTTCCATAGAAAATGTTGATTGTTGTTGCTTCCTTGAAGGGTGAAGTTCAATGAAAGAAGACCCAACACTTTGCCTAAAACAATTCCACAGTAAAACAGTTCGTACGTGATGGACCTGTACTTTCTTTTCACTACAGAAGTTGGTACTGTCTCTGTTTTAAGTGGTAAAATGTTTACTTGGCCGTGCATGATTTATTTGTGAATATCTTGCAGACTAAAAAGGTTGTATTGTATCCTAATATATTTGAACGTTGTTATCTGTAAAAGAGTACATTTTTTCATTATTTATCTTTTTTTACCAAAATTTTACATAAGCAAAAGATAACAATAAGGTGTAAATATTTAAATCCAATTGGCTTTTCTATACCTAATTATTCTTCACATGCGTGAGAGCAAGGACTGTGTTTGAAAGTTCAGCTACTAATGACTTGATATGAAGAAAACTACTAGATTAGGCTGAACTGAGTTTTTTTCCCGGTACAATTTAAAAGAAATATAAATAGGGGAACGCAACATATCGCATGCCACAAGAGCAGAGCCTGCGTATGCACATAAAAACAGAAATGCAGGGTGCAGGATGCACAGGATGCAGGGTGCAGGGTTCCTATAATACTGCATGATTAGGATACTGGAATGTCTGTACACATTATCAAGATATGAGGTGGCTAGCAGCACTTAACTACCTTAAGGGCTAAATTAAGGATGACCTGTACTAGATGATAAGGTCACATGAATGGTAATGGACAAACTGTCCTGCCACTATTTATTACCGAAGCATGACGTCATACAATGACGTAATGCATTACAATGCACCAGATACACATAGCAAAAAATGTTGTAATTTTTGATTGGATGTTGTTTCTAATTTCTTTTGCTTGTGGGAGCAATCTTAGCCCTGCCTCCACCCCCACAACAAAATTTGGTCACACTTTTCTTGGGTTGGTTTGCACTGAAAATTTTAAGTCTCTTATCAGGAGCTGTTCTTCCTCTTGCGAGAGGGTATGACTTGATTTGTTAACAATCCATTCATTTGATGGTATGTTTTGGTACCTATCTGGCGGTCGTGGCGGTAATAAGCTCTGGTTGTGGATTGAAGCAGCCCAAACTTTTTTTTATCCCTGATTGTTCTTTGTTCCAGTATTTGGAACTTGTTACTGTGGCGCTGTAGAACAACAAACGTTTAACCTGCTAATTTTACCCGAAGCACCTCCAAAAGGGATAAAAATGTGGTTGGGTGCGAGGTGGTGGGTTAAATTTCTCCAACTTTGCTGTAATTTGTATTTAAATGTATTTAGCGTAATGTACACGTCAAGTAACAACGCCTTGAGGGGTTATTATTCTTGCTTTATCCAGGAGTTTGTTTCCTGGTTTTGTCACCAGTTTTGTTTAATTTTCACCTCCTTAGGTATATTGCATGGTGCCTAAAGTCACTAACTTTCTTTGTTAAGAAATCTACTTGTCGAATCCATGTTTGCACAAATGCTGGGTAAGCCGATTTCAGAACACGAAAAATATGAAACCGCAGACGGTGCTTGCTGACACTGGACATCAGAAGTTTGGAGGAATGCAGTTAAATTGAAAAAAATATTTTGTGGCACAGTAGGCTGATGTGGAAGGTACCTCCTTACCGGTAAATTAGTTGCCACAAGTACATGGGAGACACAATGAACAAATATTTTCGGCAATTTATTTAATGCCTTGTTTATTAATTTAAAACACACAACAACAATAAAAACAGTCTAACTATGTGAACGCACAAAAGATCCACCATCTTTTAACCGTGTTAAAACACACAACAACCATAGCTGCAAATAAGAGTAGAGCTATGAATATAATAAAGAATTACAACCAAATGGAAAAGTGGCAAAATCTGTTCCAGTCATTACCTGGTAATGTACTTTTATATTTGAAGCAAAAATATACTTGATCTTGTTTTTACACATGTTGTCCGATTGATTTATAAGCTTGATGTGGGGGAACATTTTGGAAATAGCGACCACTGTATGGTTTCCATCTTGATAAACGACTCTCTTTCTGGAAATAAAGTTCAGTGGCAGGAAAATAAAATAGATACAGGAAGGCTGGATATTCCATCTCTAAAGTCATCACTGGCTGAGGTGAACTGGGATGCTTTGGTTTTCAATTCCCGTGAGGATATTGAAAATGCATGGAATTGTTTTCATGGCATTGTAACATCACACGTGGCTTCTAGTAGGAAACGTTCTAGACATAACAAAAATGTAAACTCTACCATCTGGTGGTACTAGATCCATTGACAAAGTGATTATTAGTGGTGTACCACAGGGATCTGTGTTGGGTCCACTGCTCTTTGTTCTTTTCTTGAATGATCTTCAATGCAGTAATGAACAAATCACACAAGCTAAATTCGCAGACGACTTAAAATGCCACTTACAAATTTTAACATCTGTGGACACGCAGATATTACAGCATGGAATTGATGAAGTTGTAGACTGGGCAACTACATGGCAGCTTCCTCTATCTATAAATAAATGTTCAAATTTCCATGTGGGGAAGACGGTGAAGTCAGATTACCTTTTGGGGACAAATGTACTCCAAACAGTGAATTCTGTTAGGAATCTTGGGGTGCTCTTCGAGTCAAATCTGAAATCTGATGTTCAGTGCTCAGTCATGCAATGTGTCTATGATCGCAAATCGTCGAGCTGCGATCGTCCGACGGTCTTTCACGTCTAGCAATCAAGAAACCCAGGTGTGGTCACCGGGCTATTTGAAGGACATTGACAGGGTGGAGTCCGTGCAGCGACGGTACACGAAGGCAATGCCGGCCATTCGAAATTACACATACCCCAAACGACTAAGCATTTTAAAAATGGATTCACTTGAGTTAAGGCGTCTCAGAGCGGACTTAGTGCTAGCCTACAATATCTTGCACCACAAATTACCAATTGATCTACCGTTTTTTGAGCTGAGCACAACCACCAAAACACGCGGTCACAGCCTTAAGTTGACTCTCCCTAAACATAGGTTAAATTGCCGTAGGCACTTCTTTGCATGTCGGGTGGTCCCCGTCTGGAACTCGTTGAATGAGGAGGTGGTCACGGCCTCGTCTGTAACCGGGTTTAAGAGAATGTTGAAAAATGTAAACCTTACACCACATCTATTAAGGCCAGAGTATCATGCTTCTGAAAAACCCAACGAGACATGATGGAACAATTGAAGACCGAGTGCTGGTCTCTGTTTTTCTTGTAAAAGCTACCTTTAACGTTGGGTAGGTTGTAAGTGGTTGATAATTCGACCCATTCCTACCCCCATGTCCCTCTTGTGGGCAGGAAATTGAATTTTTTATTATTATTATAACACTCCCAATTTATCTCATTAAATTAGGAAGGGCTAAACTTAAACTGTGGAGAAAATATCGTAAAACCAGGGACCCTATGGAGGGGGGGAGGGAGATGAGGCTTAATGGCGCGTCGACAGCTTGGTCATTAGCGCCAACCTCAGTCACAGTGCAGTGGTCCGGGTTGCCACTGCACCACATATTACAGAGATATTATTCAAACCCCTATCTAAATCTTGTCATACATCTGTACCTCCAGCAAAAATTGAAAAACACCGGACAGGAGGACAGACTTATCGCCCAATTGACGCACAATGTCATGCGGAAGATGGAAACGACGACGAAAACCATCAAGATGGCAACAATCAACAAGGAAGTGCCGGACAGTAAGTGGCCGCCGACACCAATAACATTCAGGAGGGTCAACCCCCCGCAAAAGGAAACAGTGAGTAAGTCGAGTGTGACCAATGCGCAAACGGGCCAACACCACCTCCTCACGGCGACTGCGGCGACACGCCGAGTGCCATTCCTCAACAGTGCCTTTAATAGCTCGTAATTTATTGCCGTCCTGTCCATCCCACGAGGCTTGCCAAAAAGCGTGTAACCTCAGACGCAGAGTTGGAAAAGCGTCCGAGGGAACAAGGCTGAGATCCCTTCCGAGAGGGCCAGAAAGGGACCCTTTTGCTGCAGAATCCGCTTGCTCATTTCCACCTATTCCAACATGGCCCGGGTTCCAGCAGAAAAGCACGGTTTTCCGCTGGCCAGGCAAGCGGGAAAGCAAAGCTTGGACACGTTGTGTCAAGGGGTTCCGAGGATTGTAATTCGCCAAGGACTCCAGGGCACTCATGGAATCGCTAAAGATAATGAAATGCGTGCCCTGAAGGCCAAGGATCCATTCCACCGCCAAACCGAGAGCCAAAAGCTCTGCAGAAAACACAGAATAGCCTGATGGAAGGCGATGGGCAACCGTCACTCCCTTACAAACACAAGCACATGCCACGCCAGCGTCTAACTTCGACCCATCAGTAAACAGCCGCTGATAACCGGCGTACTGAGAACACAGTCGCCGGAACTCCTGTAAGTACCTTGCTGGTAGAGTGGAACCCTTCGGGAGGGACGCCAGAGCGAAAATGAAAATGCCACTTGGGACAAGCCAAGGGGCCACTGGCATCCCCCCAAGCCTCAAGACGGTGGGTATTTCAAAGGCTATCTCCTGACAGGACTGCTGGAGCCTATCGCGGAAATCACCCTTACCAACCCTGCGTCTACCGACTCGCAAGTCTGGCCGAAAAACCATGGACCAAGCAGGACTGGATTCCACAGCACGTAAACGCACAGAATACTGAATGGCCAGCTTCCGCCGACGAATGGCCAAAGGTGGCTCCGAGGCCTCAGCATATAGGCTGACCACTGGAGAAGTTCGAAATGCCCCAGTCGCCACACGCAGGCCACTGTGATGCACAGTGTCCAACACCTGGAGAGTCGAGTCACTAGCCGAACCATACACCATGCACGCATAATCAAGTTTGCTGCGGACAAGAGCTCTGTAGAGGTGCAACATGGCAGTGCGATCGGCACCCCATGAAGTGCCCGACAGAACCCGCAAGATGTTAAGTGCCCGCAAAGACTTGTCTTTAAGTTGGCGCAAGTGTGGAAGCCAAGATAACCTGGAATCGAACACCAGACCCAGGAAACGTGCCTGTGGGACAGCAGGAATCTGCACCTGCCCCAAGTACAGGCAAGGATCTGGGTGCAGTGTTCGTTGGCGGCAAAAGTGAATGCACACAGTCTTGTTCGGAGAAAACCGGAAACCATTACTGACCGCCCAGGTTTGGACTTTGTTAATCGCCAGCTGCAGCTGCCGCTCGCAGGTCTGCATGCGAGCTGCCCGAAAGCGTAGGCCGAAGTCATCGACAAACAATGACTGGGGAACAACAGCTTGCTGAGCAATGGGGTTGATCCCAATAGCAAACAAGATGACACTAAGAACACCTCCTTGAGGCACACCATTCTCCAAGACAAACGGGCGGGAAAGAGTCGCCCCCACACGAACACGAAAAGAACGGCCTGAGAGGTAGGCGGAAAGCAACAGTGGCATCTGTCCCCTCAAGCCACAGTTATAGAGATTACGGAGAATTCCATAACGCCAGGTCGTATCATAAGCCTTCTCCAAGTCAAAGAAAACCTGAACCAGATGTTGACGCAGGCGAAAAGCCTCCCTCACATCCGATTCAAGGGCAACCAGATGATCGATGGTTGACCGAAAACGTCGAAAGCCACACTGGGACGCCGATAAGAATCCGCGTGATTCCAGCACCCAGACCAACCTCTCACTGACCATCCGTTCCATAAGTTTACAGACACAGCTACTCAGAGCGATTGGGCGATAACTGGAAGGAGCAGTAGGGTCTTTGCCCGGTTTCACAATCTGGATGACCACTGCTGTCCTCCACGCTGCCGGAACAGAGCCTTCTGCCTACACACGGTTGAACATCTCCAGCAGGAACTGCTGGGAGGCAAGAGGCAGATGTTTCATCAGCTGATAGTGAACATCATCAGGCCCTGGGGCGGAGTCATGCGACTTGGACAAAACTGAAACAAATTCCTGCCTGGTGAACGGTAAATTGTACTCCTCTAGCCCGTCGGAGCGAAAGTCTAGAGAGTGAGCCTCTTCTCTACGCTTTTTTCTGAGGAAACCAGGATCATAATGGTTATCACTCGAGACCCGCGCAAACGCAGACGCAAGACAGTCGGCGATATCCGGCACAGAAGAGATCACGGAATTCGCCACCTTCAGCTGTGAAACCGGGGAAGACACGTTCCTCCCCGAGATCTGGCGCACCTTCCGCCACACCTGCTGAGAAGGCATGGAGCGCGTGATCGACGAAACATAAGCTGTCCACGAAGCACGTCTAGCCTCACGGATGACATACCTGGCACGGGCACGACAGCGCTTAAAGGCTACAAAGTTGTCAGTAGTTGGGATGACCGTAAATGCACGCAACGCTCGCCGGTGGGCCCGAATAGCCCACCCGCAAGCAGGCGTCCACCACGGAACAGAAACCCGCCGCGGCTGTGTGGACGAACGCGGGATAGTAGCATGAGCAGCAGCAAGGACCACGTCAGCGAAATGAGTGGAAAGGTCATCCACATCAGAAAAGTCCTCAACCGCACGCTGAAATACAGCAGCCTCAGCAAAGGCTGACCATTCAGCACGTTTAAGCGCCCACCGGGCTGGCCTGGAAGCCACAGAACCCCCTTGTGTCGTGGACAACACAACGGTGAGGTGATCGCTTCCATGCAGATCGGCAGTGACAGCCCAAGTGAAGTGAACTGGGACGGCAAGGGAGCAAAAGGCTAAGTCCACCGCTGACCAATTGCCCGTGGCCAGGTTACAGTGTGTCATGGCTCCATCGTTCAGGATGCAAACAGACCCCCTCT
>JAHWFP010098957.1:0-22792 GCA_023313725.1 Lithobius niger | reverse complement strand
CCGACTTTGCCATGGTCCTCCGTTCCATTGCCGGGCCAGATAGGCTAACCTGTAGAAGGCTGATGTTTCACATTTTATTTCAAACCAGTTATAACGAAAATAAAGTCCATCATTAAGTTTTAGAGACAAAGAAAAATGTTTCAGGTGATTGAATCTCAACCGAAGGTGCTCGAACTGCCCTCCTCCAGCAACGATACACTCACCACATCTGCTTTCCACACCTGCATAAGTCAGGAGTAAATGTCTCAAATGCAGCAGTAATGAGAACCTGCAATGTTGCAATATCCTGGGCTGGTTGAATGTACACTAAATCTCGTACTATTCCCCATCATACACTAAAGTCCATAGGCGTCAGATCGCACAAACGCGCGGGCCATTACATAGCACCTCTTCTACCAATCCAGCAGTTGGGAAATTAGTCATCAAGAAGGTCTCGCACCTGTGTTGCATAGTGCGGTGAGGCACCATCTTGTTGGAAAATAATATCTGCGGGACACTTTTTCCATACAGCTGGCAGAATCCTGTCTTGTAGCAGCTGACAATATAATGCACCGTTGATTGTTCCATCAAAGAAGAATGGTCCAATTACCCCCCCCCCCCTCCCCCCAGCCCACATACCTCCCCAAAATTGATGTTAGGTGATGGCGTTAATGCCGCCATCGTGACGTGTGCGTTGTCGTCACTGTAAAATATGTATTTGTGAGGATTAACTCTGCCATTCAGATGAAACTTGTCTTCATCGGAGTATAATATCCGTTCCACGTTCTGTGGATCATCTGCAAGGAAATTTAGTAATTCCTCGCAAAAGTGAATGCGTCGATCGGGATCAGCTTCGTTTAAGGCGTAGATACACCACGGATGGACCAAGTTCCCAGAGGACACAGCAGTTTTTGGGAGTGGCCCCTGGTAATCCTACAAAGGCACGGGTCGAAAAACGGTAAATCAATTGTTAAAAGACTGTTAACAGAAAGTCGGCGCCAAGCCAGCTTGCGCAACTCAAGGGATTCAAGCCCTGTTCGAGATAACCATAAGTTGTAAGGAAGATTCCGCATGCCTGGGAGCTTTTTTGTGAACTTTCTCTGGACTGACTCAATCTTGTCTATGTCTTTCAGAAGGTAGGGGAACAAGACCGGGCAAGCATACTCAAAGAGTAGTCTCACGAATACTTTAAAAGCCCAGACTTTTAACTTTATATTTCCTGAAGTGAAACAACATTCAACAATAGCCAGCCTTCTGAAGGCTTTGGAGACAATTAAACTACAATGAATAGATGGCTTAAGGTTAGAGCATAAGTGTGCTCCCAGGTCATCGACCTCAAAAACATCAGGGAGGGGCTGGTCCTTTAAAAAATACCGATGGAAAGTCTCACTGTGACCAATATGGAAAGCCAGACATTTACCAGTAGACAATGGCAGCTGCCAATTCTCACTCCAATTCGAAATATAGCTAATTCCATCACTTAAGAGACTGATAGTCGTCCCTAGGAACAACCAAGTGTCCACTCAACTTAGATCATCCACGAACTTAAACTGGTTTGTTGATGATAGGGCACACTTTAGGTCATTTAGGTAAATGACGAAAAACAAGGGGCACAGAACCGACCCCTGAGGAACACCAGAGGATGCTTCCGGGCCTGAGAGACTTAAGATTAAACAAATGTTAACAATGCTGATCAGTCAACAATTCACCAGCACTTTGAGGAAACGTGAAGAGGAAGAATTACCTTATTACGAATTAGTTTAGATATTGGTTTGACGTCACCCTCCCGTGTTAAAGCTTAAAACTAGCTGAAGGGTGCTGCATGCACGGTTTGGAACACTGGTTGGAACACTGGTATGGTAGCTCATGTGTATGTCCATGTTCGACCGAATTATGTTCGTAAATTTTTTGCGGACACTGGCTAATGCACGTTCAGCCATCATGTGTTTCAAATAATTCCCCTCCCCCTAATGATCACTTCTATTACATTGTTCATGCAGTTGGAAATAAATTAGGTTCAAGGCGGTCCCGAAGCTCCCCCGAAGCATGCTGTCCTGAGAACCCCCAATGCTTCCCTCCTACCAGACGTGCGTTGCCTTTTCCTTTTCTAATTAAATGAAATCGCCTTTTCTTTTCGCCCGTTATACAGAATTAGTATAGGATGTTACCCGTTTTCCGAGTGCTGAAAGCTAACAATGTCAAGATGCGCAGCATTGAGCAGGGCATTTTTTAACATACTAACTGGTGCATTGGTGCACACGTGGAACACCAGCCTTCACTACTGGAGCATCAGTCAACATCTTGGAGTAGTGGAGCACCAGCCGTTGTGGCCCCTCTCCTCAAAGTTCAAACTCGTTGTCAATAATATTATTTCGATAAAAAATACTATCATTTCGATAAAAAATGAAATTATGATGATGCGTTTGTCAGGGGTTGTTTTCGAAAATTCTGAACGCCTAACCCATTCCTTACAGCGATGATGCTGAAAGAGATACGCCCCCATTAAAACCAGCTTCTACAGAAGTGGCAGAAAAGAAGGTGCATAGGTAGTGCTGCAATTAGCCTTTTCCAGAGAAGATGCAATGGCAAAATATGGGGCCGTCCAGTGACAATACGGTTTTAGGGGTAAGATTATAGCCTAGTTTATAATGAATTTTGAAAAAAAATTTGGGCTGCTGTTATGACGTACTCAGGAAGTGGACGGTTGTTTTCAAGAATATCTCGAGCCCAATTCCCTCCTTACTGCATAGCTAGGGGACTATGCACTCAGTACCCCCTATGCCTGCAATAAGGTCTTAAAAATTAGTTCAATTCATTTATTTTACAAAATAAAACAAAACAATTTACAATATGTATTACCTGGCTTTAAATTCCCTTCTTGGATTTACACCAAGCCTCAAAAAGCTGATTTTTAAGCTAAAAAATGATAGCAAACAAAGATTCTTTTAAGAATTGCACATATGAAAATTACCTCCAGTGATCTTTTGCCCAGTCTTAGTAAGCTAGTAAAATAAAACATCAAACTTTAGAAGCCAAATTTTGCCTTGTTTCACTGGCTTTTCAATTTCAGCAAACATAATACAATAAAACATTAAAGAAAATTCAGCAGAATCACCTTTAAACTGTTTCTTTCCACAATGCTTAAGAGTTCCATGGTACTGAGATGCATAAAAATAATCAAAAATTCGTTTTTTTTTTCTTCTCACACCTGAAAGGCTTTTCTCCAAAAAGTTCCAGTTGAAGTACGAACACACACAGCTAAGTATCAGGTAAGTTCTTATTACTTTTTTATTTAGGTTTAAAACAATTGCGTTTTAATGGTTTCTCACCAGAATGAACGTTTTTATCACCATTTCACTTCACTTGCTTCTCGCACTACACACTGAAGTGGCTTCTCACCAGAATGAAAGTTTTCACTCACACATTTTTGTCCTTCGTTTCCAACTCTTCCTCTGAACACTCCATATCTATGAGATCATCATTTGATACTAAGAATCGTCCATCTTTTTCGCAGTCCACACCAGCTGCTAACTCGGCAATTCGTTCATCCATGATGTTTGAGCTGGCTGTTCCTGTAGCAGGCACTGGTGGGAATTCCATAGGGTGTTCCTTACTCATGCTGGCTGAAGTTCCAGTCACGCCCTCGATGAGCACCTCAGGTTGTTTGTTGAGTGGAACGCCCCATAGATTCGTCATTGAAACCGGAAGATCGTTTGCGAACTGATGTCTCACTACTGCTGCAGTGGCGTGGCCCTCCTTGCCAAGTTGTAACTTGTACGCCTTCAGTTCTTTGGCCCAATGCTCTGCTGATTTCGTGCAGGAAGAATGTGTGAAAAAGCATTTGCGGCCTTTCTGCCCAGTCCATACTTGTGATGCGACATGCTGCGAACATGTCGTATTTGTTTGAGTAGGAATCATCTGCCATCTGCCATCTCGGGCGTCTTAGCAGAACTCTCCATTCTGTCCCTAGAATGGTTTTTACTCATCTGGAATCGCCTTTTGCTCTGGCCGTGAGAGGTTGAGGCACCAGCTCCCGGAGCATTGGGAGCGTGGACCTTCAGCGGCTCCTCTCCTTGACCTTTCTCAGTTGCCTTTCTGCCCTGCCGGCTTGCTTCTCCATCTGGCGTTCCTCTGTCGTCTGCTTGGTGGTGGCTCGCTTCCCTGTGCAGCATCTTTGGACTCATCTGGCTTCTTTTCTTCCTCCTTCTTTTTAGGTGGTGTTTCTTTGAATTTGTCATAGCCTGGCTCATCATTTCCACCACTGCCCATCTTTTGGTGATTTTTTGCGATTTGCCTCCTTTTTTTCTCCTCAAACAACATGACTTTCGACAGAATGTTTTTTTAGGACAGGTGACACTTCCTGTTTGCTGCCACTGTAGCTGTGCTGTGGACCGGTTTTGCACCACATTATATACGTGGCTGGCGCGCAACTCCTCGCGGTCCGCGGCACTATATCAATTCATGGCTGTGTGCACATGTTTCCGCCCAGTAGATCCGGTTACAGCACAACCCGGAAGTTTTGTGACGCATCAATCGTCTCCAATTCCGGTGAAATACAACTCTTTCATTCCAGCTTCCGTTTTTCACGATTCGCATCGCAGATCGAAAGAAATTTTAGTTGTTAATTACGCTTTCATTGTCAAAAATGGTGTGTTTATATTAGGATGTTGTTTTAATAAAAAAAAGGTTGTGGGGCATTTAAAACTGAAGGAATTGTAAACAATGCCTAAATTCCTGCCCCCTGCAATTTTTTTTCTCACATTGGTCTGGTGAAAATAGGCATCGCTGTTTTCCCCCGTCCGAGGATTTTCATGGTTTTGGGGCAAAACCGACCTAAGTGCGTTAACACAGAGAAAAAAAATGACTAAATCAGAAACTTGCCCCTCCCCCTCCTCTGTTTTACCTTTTTCGTAGGTTATATGGATGAGCGGGTTTGTAGGTATTTTCTGATTGTATTTCTTTATTCTTAGGAATAGCCTTTTTTCTCGTGGGTGTAGGCACAACTGGTATAGGTGTGCCCTCTGGAAAAAAGTAAGGCTTAAGCTGGGCGATATTTAGCAGGCTAATTTCTTTCCCACCTTTAATGTCGCGTAGCATGAACGTTTTTTCAGATTTTTGTGTTGAAATTACTAACGGCCCAGTCCATTTTGGAACGAGAGATGCAGCCACCCCTCAGGCCGCATTACTGAGTGTGTGTGTGCGGCGGATGACATATTGTCCTACTGTTAAAGTAAGAGGTTTATGACGTCTGTCAAAATGACTTTTTTCTCTGCCCTAGATGCTTTCATAGACTGTTTTGCCAGTTTATACATCTCAGAAAAACGCTGCACGATTAGAGATGAAACGCTGCGCGAATCTCGTCCAAGTCACGTGTTTTTGTGGGAGCTGTTTCGTCGTTAGTTGAGGCAGTTCTAGACCCAACAGACCAGTTGGGTTTCGTCCGATGTTCAAATCACTGGGTGTAAATTTACTAGATTCGACCACAGAACTCCTCATCACAAAAGCGAACTCCTGCAATTGCAGGCCCAATCTCGGTGGGTCGATGTAAAACAATGCAACATGTGTTTTATGGTCTTGTTGTGACGCTCCACGAGATTCGATTTTGGATTGTAAGCCAATGAATACTGAGTTTTAATTCCCCCAGTCTCTCCACAGACTTTTCCAAATGTTAGCTACGAAATAAGGTCTGAAGTCGCTGAAAATACGGTCGGAAAAACCCCATTTTAAGACCAGGTCTTTGATACACTCGGCAACTTGTTTTGCTTTGGCCATCTTGAGTGCAAACAGTTCTGGCCGAGAACTGAATTCGCCCAGTACTACCAGTATCCAGCGTCAACCTCTTGTGGTTAGAGATAAAATCCCACAACATCAACGGAGACACGCTTCCAAGGGGCATTGGGAGGATCCATTGATGTCAGGAGTCCTGCAGGTTTGAAGTTTCAGTTTTGCAGGTCTGACACTTCTCACAGACAAACAAACTCTGCAATATCCTTCTTTATGCCAATCCATCTCACCAGTTCTTGCATCCTCTGCAGAGTTTTGAACACTCCAAAATGGCCGCCTAAAGATGACGCATGAATTGCAGCAATTGCGTTGTGACGTAGCAACTTTGGTAAAAACACTTTGAAACATGTATTACCTTCGACTACATCATGAACGTTTCGTGAAACGTAGGCTTTACATAAGATCCCATCGCGCAGACAGAGCTTCCCAATTCTGGGGCTGCCTCCGTCTTCAGCTGTTGATCTGACAGCTACATTTCCTAACTTGGTAATCAGGTGCAATGACCAAGGGTCACCAACCTGCGCCGCACGGATCTTATCCAAACTTGGAAATCCGTTGGGTCTCTCGTTCCACCTTTACTCGTTCCACCTTACAATCAGCTTCCAGTATGGGGCCTTTAGTTTCGTCTTCATACATCCTGAAGATTGCATCTGCCACTTGGTTTAAGGAACCTTTCTTGTAACGGATATCAAAATCCATTCCTTGAAGTTCAAGAATCCATCTTGCCGATCTTCCTGAAGGCTATTTCAAGGACTTCAAGAATGAGAGGGACTTCAAGGACGTCGAAAGCAGAGAAATACAATGCGACCCGTTCGAAATAAACAGGCCAGGTTTCTACACCTGAGTCGCATTTCTCCAACTTTTGACCTTAGATACCTGCGGAATAGCTGGAGGCGTTATCGCAATTGTAGGAATAACGACAGCCAGCGCGCTTTAATACCTAATTTTAATCAAAAAATCAAGTGCGTAAGTATACGCCCACAAATTCTTAAATTTCACTGAATAGCCCTTCTTTGCACCCAGCAACAACAAGAAGGTCTAAACAAATTAGGTAATTTAAACTAGGTTAACCAAATTTACATGCAAATGGTCTCTCCCCACTTTACTTTAAACTAGTCATTTTAAATTTAAAGAATTTTAATTTTGGCAAAATTACTGCTCTTGCTTGTTCTCAAACAAGTTAATACAGTATTTTTACAACACAAGATAAATTTTCCCCATGCGTGAGCTGCTAGGTCACACTTAATTATCGTCGCCATTATGTATCAATAACCTACTTGATACATAATTTTTTTAGTCAGTCCAACCGGTTTCACTACTAGCGTCAACGCCTAGTACGCATAAAGATCGAAACACTTTCAAATCTTCAATATGACTAGCTCTAAAAACTGTGTTGTTACCCCCCTTATTTTATAAAGCACAGTAACAAGCTTTAAAATACTACATGAAATCGCACTTCGACTAGTCGACTAAGCCCTGTGCAATAAATTCATACATCATACACTACTATGCTTTTAGGAATTACTCACAACCAATTGATGGCCAACATTTTACAGACTTAATTATGCTCAATTTAGTAGGCATCACCACTTGCATAACTTGCGAACTCACAAAAGCATTTTACTGTAATTGAAATAATTTATCAACCTTAGCTTCAAGCACGAGGTAATTAAACACACTCTCAACAGGATTTCCAACTCACATCCTCAAATACTGTATTTTAACAACCTTTTAAACGTTATCAACACTTTTAAACGTTAGGCTAACACCTGCATATAACCAAAATTTTGATTAACCGTTAACAAGACTTTTAAACGTTTCACAATTGGCTACCCAATTTTAACTGTAAATTAGCACTGCTAATTTCCCCCAATAGGGCTAAACCTTGCACTAAAACCCCATGCCAGTGCCACAATGCCTGTCCTTGAATAAGCTTTGGATAAACTACGCCTGACCTGAACACTGGAAGCTGGACTATCCACGATATTAAGTCTGCAGGCCCTGGTTCCAGTCTTCTGCCACTATGAGGAACTAGCCCCAGCTGCCCCAGGGGCCAATTTACTCACAGCAGCTCTTCTTACAGCATACAAGGTAATTCATCTTTTAGTGCTTTCACTAATTAGCTGTGATTGGTTACATGTAAGGAGATAGGTCAGATGACCAGTATTACATTATAGCACTAGTTATATTAGTGGTGCCTGTATCCAGACACCACAGAAGCAAAACACCCATCATAGAATCCTGGGACTACAGTTTCATTTCTCTTCATTGGAATTTGAGGGCAAATGTTTAGCAAGGGGCCATCCGAGTGAAGACGGGTAGTTCTGCTATTAAAGTATAAAAGACTACTAATTTATTAGCTGTTTTAATTCCAACTGTTTTAATAATAACTATGACATTTTCTAAGTAGAAAAGGATTTTGGGGATTTTGGGGAAATATTAGCCACTGAAGACTACAGATGAAAACTACCCGGCTTCTAAAAGGGCGTGTATGAGTACCGAAACTAGTACCGACATAAAGGAAAGCCCGTACGTGACCCATAAAAGGAACGCCCATAAAAGAGAGCTCCAGCTGAAACACATAATTTTAAAATTCTCACAAATTAACTGTTTCAGAAAAGTCAAAGAATGTAAAGGTCTTGTTGGCTCTCCTATATGAATCGGTTTTGCAACATTCGCTAAAACGTATGTAAATGCTGCAAAAGCTATATACGCGCAGGATGAACGAAAATAGGGAGGGAGTATGTCGTTTTGAGGCGCAGGAAAAAAAATCACAACTGTGACTTTACTTCTGCGATGTTTTTTCCTAAAGTTACCAATGTTGTCGACATGGCGCCAGGAGAGAAGATGCGCGGTTTGTATCTCAGTTGACCTTGAATCTGCGAATTGTATTGCGCGAGTGTGCTGCTAGGCGACCCATTAGCTTCGTCGCCATCTTGCTAGACAGGCACCCGGCGAAGAAGGAAGGAAAACAAGATGCAGAGCTATCTTGGTCGTTCGTCTGGGTTTGCAGCTCATTTGAAGGCCTCTTCTGCAGTTATTGGATCGCCTGAAAATGGAATAATTGCTTTCATTGCTGCGAAAGAACCCAAGCGGATAATTCCACCCGCAACAGAAAGACACACGCAATATTCGCTCTTCAAAACTGCTTTGACCGGCCCAATACAAGCATCTTGTGGAATAGGTGGTAAGAAAAGGAACAATTATTAATCGTGTTTGGCATATTATTAACAGACTGGATACAAAGGTCCACCTTTTACATTTGCTGCTCTGCGCATGTACACCATGATCGCAATAATGAATAAGAGTACCATAGATTGGGTCACCTTGGACTCGCTTTCGTTCAACATTTTTCACCTTGGGAGTAGCCTAGCATTTCATGCAGTTTTTAAGGAACCCTGCGACTTGTTAGCACTTCTCACTTACAGGTTCGTCCTGCTTACCCTAACACCCCTAATTTCGACGAAAAACGAACTGGCACAAGTCTACTTCACGCATATGGCCTAAATTTTTAAGAAAAAAAAAACCTCACCTTAAATTGGCTGGAAAGGCACTACAAACTGATTCCAAGCCGCGGAAACGTGTTAAAACCATGTTTTAACTGATCCCAAGCCGCGGCAGGCTTGAGGCAGACGACGCCGCGCAGTGAAGCACCACTAATAAAACGCCGAACCCCAAACAGGGTAATTGTTTGGAAACCTTACTTTTCACGCTATTGACTTAATTCACCTACCTACCGATTCCTTTCGTCGTTAGGGTTCCAAAAATCATAACGAAAACGTGTGCAAACGTTTTTTTTATTTAAAAAAAATATTATTAAAACACGCTAAAACGCTACGCACAACAAGCTAGAAGCGGCAGCTATTCTACGCGATGATTCCGCAACTAGAAAACCTGATTTCAACCAGAACGTTACTAAACGAAAATTATCTCTTTCCTAGGCATACGGTGATATTTGTGGCCGGATTTACAGTCCGCAGGGGCATTATCATATATATCGAGAATTAGTGTAATCAGAAATAGTATGACGCAAGCATTTGTGAAACAAGGAACAAATTATGCTACTTACTTGTTTCACAAATGCTTGCGTCATACTTTTTCTGATTACACCAATTCTCGATGAATATAATAATGCGCGCGAAGCGCGCCCCTGCGGTCTGTGATTCCGGCCGCAAATATCGATATACACCAACCAATTTTTCGTCTGCTTCAGCCATTTCGTCTGCTACCGGAACGAGATAATTTCCGTATAGCCTACTCAGGGGCACGGAATCAGGTTTTCTTGTTGCCCATCCACCTCGCAGCATCGCGATGACGGAACGACAGTTGTGCGTAGCGTTTTAGCGTGTTTTAATAATTTTTTTTAAATAAAAAAGCGTTTGCACACGTTTTCGTTATGATTTTCGGAACCCTAACGACGAAAGGAATCGATAGGTAGGTGAATGTCGATGGCGTGAAAAGTAAGGTTTCCAAACAATTACCCCAAACAGTTCATTACAGGTGAAACGCCAAACAGAAGCCGGTACCTGCCTAACCTAACCGACAATAACAGCAAAACCACACGCAACCGACAATAACTAACCGCCTATCTTAACTGTTTACGAAAAAAAATATAAGCTTCCCTGCTCCGCAAGGCCCCGCGAGCGAATGCAAACGCTGTATAAATGTACGGATTGCGGAGCTACAAATTGACCGATTTAAGTCGTTTTAACACATTTCCGCGCTATAAAACCGGCTGTTCCTGGATGTATGAAGGTGCTGGAGCCATTTGGAATCTATTTCCGAAGGATATGGGGTGTAGTGTATTCTAGACTTTAGCCAACGAACTTGTCGAAAGAATAGGACCTACCCCTCAGAACAGCTTTACTGTTGTGCCAGAATTACAATTGATCTGAAAACTTGGGTTTGAGGAGCAAATGCTTTGGTTGTCCCTCTGAAATTATCGAAACATGGACTCCTTTGGCCCCAATCACCGCGTACAAGAATGTACCCCTATGTATTCCTGGCTAGAAGAAGCATCACAAGTATCATGTTTTACAAATATTTCTTCTGTAAAAACCTGCACAGTTATTTTAACATACATTATCGATAAAGTATTAGCGATCGCTTATTCGGCTATTGGTTACGGGGTAGTGACCAAGTCCTCAAAAGTTTGTCATCGGCATCGGTTACTGGCCACCAGGCGGTTAATGATGGTCATTTGGTGCCTAAATATTTAGCATCAGCGGCCACATTGGCCACTCACTTGCCATGATGAATAAAAATTACTACCGACAGAAACATAGCGTTGCTCTTCAGAGTCAACAGGAAATAGCACATGGCTGCTGATGCCACTTGTTTTACTGGAGATATGGTATAATCTTTTAACTAAAAAAATTAGGCCTAGCTCCTCCCCCTCCCACTCCCCTTAAAAAAAATAGCGGTTTTTGAGATTTGGAAGGGATGGAGAGCTCGTTTGTCTCAACTAAAATTTTACTGTGGCGACTAAAGATTTGTGTTCTGCTGGCCACTGGCCGGTACGCTAAAAAATTAATTTTTGTTGACAGTGACCACTGGTGGTTCTACCTTGATCGCTAAATAGAGCAGGTTCAGCTGAATTTTGGAACATTATTGGGAAAGTGCTTGAATTTGTAGTTTTGGGCGAAGTCTCAGCCAACCCTCTAGGCTGTGAATCCATTAGCAGTCACCACTTTCTCAGTAGATATTAGAAAGATTTTACTATTTCAGTTTTTACTCGCCATTTAGCCTGCCAAACGTACCGTACGGTATCTTGCATGATGCATGATTTTTTCCAATTTGATCAGGCCATTTTTTAACATACTAACTGGTGCTCCAAGTGGAACACCTGTCAACATCTTGGAGCAGTGCAGCACCAGCCATTGTAGCTCCTTTCCACAAAGATCAAACTCATTTTTCAATTAGCCTACAAAAAAAAAAATAATTTCGATAGAAAAAATAAAATTATGGTGAAACGAATATGTGCAAGCCTTTGGTGCAATTGTTCATCACTGGTTATTTTCCGAAATTCAGAAAACCTCCAACCCAATATAGCTATTTTAAAACATTAAAACTGAAAATATTAGGATGTCGACGGCACATGTGTCCAACTCAGGTGTTCAGTGGCGTGCACAGGGTGTGGGAGGCAGAGGGGCACTGCCCCTGGCCTTTTTAGAAAAAAATTAAAATGCATTTTTAAAGAAAAAAACAATATGCCTTCTTTTGCTTTTGTGCAGCGATAAATGCTGGCACTGCAGGCAGGAGAAAGGTCCTAGGGACCTAGAAAGGGCAAAAAGAAGGCCAGGAAAGCCAAGAAAGGGCAGAGAAAAGCAAAACTTTTACTAAAAGTTGCTCTGCACTCTCGGAGATCTGTGCATGCTATTGCGTTGCGTGAGTTCATTCACTTTCATTCCTATGGCATCACAACGAAGTATACTCAGTCCAATAAAATCCTCTTAAAGTAAATGAAACATATTTCAAGTATAAATTTCTGAGAAATTGAGTGCAAAAATATATGCCGACCTCCCCCTCCCCCCATCTCCCATTGCCCTATGGCCGCAGTATCATGCCCATTTTTTTTTTTTACTGTTTGGAGCGCCACTTCATACTCCTTAAACAAGGATGCACTACACTGCATTAGTAATTCAAAGTGTTGTATGGCAGAATAAAGAAAAATGTGTAATTGATGTATGCAGTTGTAACGGCAGACATACCAACAGGACACTACTAAAAAATCTGAATGCGTGGTGTACTGAAGAATATCTACTATATTGCACTACTATATTGCACATTATATTAAAAAAAATTGTCTCGTAACTTTTGCTAAGTGATCGGCAAATGAACCAGAATCTTGTGTGCAACGATGCAATCACTGACCAGATAAGTTTTCATCGGATGCTGATATTGGCTTTCTTACTGAAAGCTTTGTTGTTTTAGTTTCCCCGTTCTCTTTGTTCTTGTTCATCCGACTTTTACATTTTTTAAATCTTCGAACACCATATTTTCAGTAAATTCAGCAGGTAATTTGGGGAAGGGGGGGGGAAGTAGGAGAAATCATATTGCGCTGAGGGTACGTGAGGTTGACTACTTCAAATTACTTTTTACGTGTATTAACAAAAGTTAAAATATTCACGCGAAAATTATGACAAATTCCACATTGAATATAATACTGTAATTTCATGTGGCCAATTTTTGTTAGGTTACTCAATACAAAGTACTTGTTTTACTAGCATTATATAATTATCTTTATTATTATTATTTGTAATTTTAAATCTGTTGGTAAAACTAATATCGAACCAATAAAACTTGCATGAGTCTTCCTGTTAACGGATTTTTTAAAAAATCTGAGAATTCGAGGCCAGAGGAATATTCCCCCCTTCCCTCCCTGGCCAGTCCGCGACTGTAAAAATAGGACATCATTCGCTTTGCTCACTCGTTCAATAAGAAACAACACCACAAATAAGCGTAGAATCGCACCCGGAAAGCAGCGAGGCTATGCGCGCCTCGCATGCAATGTACTGTCCAGATACCAGCGAATAAATTGGTGTACCATCCAGATTACCGCCAAAGGTAAGTGCCGACTCACTTTGTATTGTAGTACTTCGCGATAAGAGAGGACGCCATCTCGACGTCTACGCATAGTCTCTAACCGACCGCAATTTGAAGAGCTGACTTACCGAAATGCGCAGTTACACGCCGCAATTCTTCGTATGAGCGCACACCTTTATGATGACATTTGGCTGACGTCATTCACAGATCGTATACTATCGGGCGACGGTTTTTCGCTTAAGGATCTTGTTAGAGGTTATTATACTTCAAATGTGTTATGTATATTCTGTGGAGCATTATACCGTTCGTATTTGCGCACTGCAAGGGATCCTCCCACATACTTGAAGTTCGTTGGATCAGAATTGAGCAAGTGTCTGGTTTTTGAGGAGATATCGCGTCCACCCGTTTTTTGGCTACAACTGCATTAATTCTGCCCTGAATTTAATTGATGAATTTACAAAGTTGTACAATTTTGTTGTACCTCAGTAGGCTATTATTTTATATTTGAATTTGAGCGCAAACCTGTCGCAGTGGTTACGAAGTAATTCAGTTTTTATTCCCAGATTTGTCAAAGCATCAAAGCATTGGCAACACAACAGTGTTGCCATCCATTTGCCCCAGATTGTAACTTGCTTGATTGCTTGTGAGATGCCATCCTTCACTTACCAGAACAACTCTTTTAAATTGAGATCAAGATAAGCACCGGCCAGTCGCCACATGGCGATTAACTTTTGTGAACTGGCAACCATTGACTATCTGTCTAGTCGCCAGATTGGAGACAAGACTTCTGTCAAGAACTTTTGAACTATTAATATTCAGCACAGACTTCTTATTTATCTTGTTTAATTTGTTCTTTTGCCAGAATGCTCAAAGTAACCTTTGCCCAAATCTCCTTTTCCCGTATTTCTTTACACTAACAGGTGCCAGCCTAGGTAAATAAAACCAAAAAACACATCGCGGCGATAAGTGAATGCACAACTGGCGTCTAATCAAAGGTAGCTAACCAACCAGTGGCGACTGCTAATCTTTACCTATACTTTAAAGGAACCAGCATCTGCAATTTTTATTTTCACGGTCTGCATTCATCGGTAGTAGCATTTACATACTATTGTCATAATTTAACAAATCTGTTAACACAGTAAAGTTCAAGGTCATTATAGCCTAAATGGATGCAAGTACCGTCAAAAAGGTCCACTAAGATAGTATGAAGTACTGTTTGGAATATTGGAACGCTGTAGCAAACACACATAGCAACACACGAGTTTGATGCACAGTGCTTCCTGAAAACTTAACCCAGTTGGCCTAACCAATTATAGTTATGGAAACTTGTGATGAACTAAAAGTTTTTTTTTTGAAAGTCATAGGCTAGTAGCTTTTACCAGAAAGCTTCTATCAAGTGCTCCTAACCCTTTAGGCTACTTACCTATATTTACGAGAACTTTCAACCCCATTTCCTCAGTGAAAATTTCTTGTTTCTTCACAATTAAGCATCATATTAGAGATTATACTGTAACATTTGAACTATGATGCACTATACCAAGTTCTTTTTAATTCTAAAATATCCAGGCTTAAGACCGTGACCTCAACAAAAAAAACTAAACTGCTTAAAATACGTATGTTTCAGCAATTTGAAGTGCGAGATCATGAAATGCTTAAAAATGTGTACGTTTTTGAATCATGGAGAAGTGTATAAAAGCATATGGGCCTACATGAAGGAAAGGGTTAAAATAGCACAAACCTATTAAAAAAAAAACTGTTGGCTTGGTACGTAGCCTACATTATCTTGTTCGTAGACCTAGTGAAAACGGATATTATGGTTCAGTCAAATTTGTTTACTCTCATGAATTCTTTTTTTTTTTTTGTAGTTCCTTGTCAAGTTCGCTATGCACATACTGACGTCAAAGTTCCTGATTTTGCGCATTACCGTAAAAATTCAACTAAAGATCCAACGAAGTCATCTCGCGAAACTACTGAAAGCCGTCAAGCATTTACCTACCTGATTACAGCAGGTGAGAGGGAAAGAGTTAATTATAAGTGCATTAATTTTTATCCTAGTTAACTGAAAAAAATCCGTAACAGTGTTTACTTTGTTCATGACGATCGATTTAGCAGTAACCTAGCACGCACAATCTTCGATTTTTCTCGAGACAATATGTTCAATACGAATTACACTTCTTTTCCAAAAAAAAATATTTGATCACCACTATCTAGCGAATTTCTAGCGAATTTTGGACAGCTTTATGTAGTTGATGCTACAACTACTCATCGTCCTCATCGTGCACTAAGTTTTAGTCCGTTCTCTGTTTACTACTAGGCTACGTTGTCGTTTTTTATTTTGAAAATTTGCACTTGCTGTTCTCCCAGCGGACTAAATGGCTACTGGTAAAATTCGGTGGCCCTTGCAAATTCATTAGATTCTTGTCCCTTCTGGTGTGTTCCAGAATAGCTAGGGACTCCAATCACCGTAGATGTGTGTCATTTGGTGTGTCAGAAATTGGGAGTCTCAGTATTTCTCCAATCAATCGGTTGTTTAGTTTCCACGCAGTGGGTGGCTGTGCTGCGGGTTTCTACTTTGTGTGCCGGCATAGTGTTGTCTTACTCTCGTATGTGTTCCTTTTCTGGTTTCTCCTATATATGTGGCTTTACACTCACCGTATGGGATACTATAACACTTCAATTATCTTGTGGTAGGTCAGTAAAATCACTAAAAGTCACCTCCTGAGGCGATTCAAAACCACAAGCATATAAGTAACAAACAGTATTTAATTTTCGGAAATGGATGTTATCCTTGGTTACAAAAAACGATGAATATACAATTTAAAAACGTGTGTTAGGTGGTATCCAGTACTACAGCTCCTCCATACTGTCAGTGATCTATTTGGCCTAAACCAACATATTGGATATGTAGTAGTGGATCTCGCCGTATCGTGCATTTTAAATTGTATATTCGTTTTTTGTGACCAAGAAAAGCCTCCCTTTCTAAAAATTAAAAACTGTTCCTTCCTTATGTGCTTGCGGTTTCAATAGCTTATCAGGAGGTGCTTTTTAGTAATCATTAAGGCTCGGCTGATGCCAACTTTCACTGATCCGATACGGTCCGATGCTTTTTCACCGATAACGATACGTCGACTCCCCATAGAAACAAAATTTGATGAAAAATTTCCAATCTCAAAGCTCTGTGAGCAAGCTTCTTGCACTAAATTTTTTTTTTGGAACCCTGTTTTGGTTTTTGTTAAATAATTTGGGAACGACTGAAGCTATTGCTCTGAAATTAGCACCATTGGTAACCTCTTGAAAAAACTTCGAATTGTGTAGGCTATTGGAACATCAAAAACGGTCAATTATTGGCGAAATTAAAGTAAAAACCGATATGTAACCAAAACAGTTAGCCGATACCGATGCCAATATTGGTATCGGCCTAGCCTTAGTAATCATAAACTACTACCTTTGTATCAGTGACTCCCTTCAGCATTTCCTCTGTTATCTGGCTCACATTGTTGGCCTGCGTTAGTCTCTTCCTTGTACTTCTGTTGCTGCATCGGCCTCCTCCGCTTCAATCAGTTGCTCCTTCAGTTTTTTGCCATTTTTCAGGCAAGTATCGATTTCGTGCGCTTTCAGGACTCTTTTGTATGCCACTGGCACTGCTGACACCTTTCAGGTACGTTATTCGTACTCTTATTGATCGTTCCACTTTCTTTCCAGGTTGTTCATCTTCCTTGTATTTCTGTCCCTCCTTGCAAACTCCAATCGCTTCCTTCATTAATTTATTCAGGATCCCCGTTGGGTAGCGTAGATAAATTAATTTGCCTTTCTGGTCACATAGAAGTGGCCATGCTTCCTGAAGGGTCTAACAAATTCGAACAAATTCGTTTCTGGCTATAGGCTTAAGTTGGTGCACCAGGTACCTCGAATTGAAGGATATTCCTCGTTGGGTCGCTGTTGGTTTCGTATATGACTGGTAATGAATCATACCTTGCTTCATTCTCATCAGGAAGGAGAGGAGTGGAGGTTAGAGTGGTTCTCTGGACCATCGCCTGAGGAAAACTATTGTTAAAAAGTCGAAAATTCGCTAGTTTTCAGCATAATTGAAACGTGGACTTTTTGGTTGTGCTTAAGTTGTACTTTTTATCAATAACTTGATTGACAATTGCATTGGGTAGGCATGCATGGGACGGCCTGGGGCAAAAGGGTGTTTAGTCTCTGCGAGGGAGACATTTTGTACATGTGGCTTGTTGCTTACAGGCCGTTTAGACTGGAAGTCTGGTGTAGTACTGCAGTGCCTGTGCGGCGGTGTCTCGAAATCTTGTATGGTGTTTTTTCTGTCACCATAGGTTGGTATGGTGGTAGCATTCGTGTGATTGGCACGGAAGGTTGTAGAAAGACTTGGAAGTTTCCTGCCTTTGGTGCGTCATTTCGGACTCTCGATGTCCCTTGATGTTATTAGTTGTATTTGGTTCTTGGCCAATGCATACGCATGGTGTGCGAGTTGACATAGTGTCGGTGGTGGTGGTTCCTTCCTTGGTAGGTGGTGTCCCGTCCCTCAGCAGCATTGAGATGTGGGAGAACGGTCACCAATCGGCGCTTTAAATGGGTCATAAGGCTCGCCCGCCCCACATCTCTAAATGTATCCCAGTCTTGTTAACCCGGTTAGGAGGCTACGAAGGGTAAATGGTTATTCTACGAGAGAACTTGTTCTCTCAGGAAAATCGAAGTTCTCCGCGAATAGAATCCGACGTACCTGACTTTACCTCTCACCCACCTCCTTGGTCCGGGGATTACCAGCCGCAAAAGACGGTGGTTAGTACACGCGGAGCAGCAGGGTGGGGGAGTGCCGGGATTGATGAAAATTGCATCATTTAATAGGGTTAAATATGTGAATTAATAAGATCAAGCGTGCCGAAAAGCAAAGGGATATGCCAATCTTATTAACCCATCTACGTTGGATTCTACTCGAGAGAACTTTGGTTCTCCTGCGAGAACAAGTTCTCTGGTAGAATTACCATTTTTTACGTACCCTGGCCAAATGTTATAGCGAGGTTGGTTCAAGTTCGAGAATATGTTCAGAGTTAATAAGGAAACTTGCGAGTTATACAGTACGGTTACTCGCTGAAGCACAAAACGTATGCATATTGAAATGAATGGTGTGCGAGACCTAACTTGTGATAGGCCCCATTGGAAGAAGAGTAGAATGGTGGTTAGATGGTGTGAGGAGAACACTATGGTTCTTTCAAGTTTTGGTGACCGGAAGGGAGGACAGTTGGTGTTTCAGCACGGATGTGGTTAAGGGTACCAAAAACTGATTGCAAAAATACCAAAGCTGTTTTTACTGTGAAAGTTTATAGCCAAGATAAAAATTAAAAAAATTTAAAAATAGTATAAAACACTAAGGCTTAAATTCACAATTCCAAACACATCACCACAAATCGTGGAGGTAACGCCCAGGTAGGTAGAAAATATTTTTAGCAAGCCAGAAGAAACCGACATTAGTTTCAACTGTCTGTCGAAAATTAGTAAGACACTAAACTGTGGCGTAAGTTTTAGTATTTTTAATTTTTTTAAAACTACCAAAAACTGACTTATGATTCGTTAATTCCTTGGCTTTCTGCAGCCGGCGAGGCATTGTAGTGTGGTTGGATTGTACGCATGTGATACCAAAGCAGACTTGTGAGTCCTTATTTCTGCTGCTAGACTTGGCCGGCTAGGTATTCTATTGTGATTAGCTCGTTCGCATGGGTATGAGTGGCATGCGACACGAGTCCGTTGTGCTTGGAGGTAGTATTCAGAGTCGAACTCCACAAAAATGGATGGTAAGGATGATTGTCAGAAGACATGGGTCAAAATAGGCTTCTTCCATTGGAATTTTTTGATAGCATCCTTGTCAAAGGTGTCTAAAATCAACTGGTGCGAAGGCACGGAGAGAGGCGCAAGACATCGAAGGACACGATGCACTGTCTTCAAGTCGTAGCTCCTTTTGAAGCGAAGAATAAATCCTCCATGTCTCGGGAGTCGCCACTCGCCCAACGCATATTGTTTTTACACGGTAGGCGAGGAGTAATCAACTGGTTGCACTGGCCCATACAAAAAAGAAAAAAGATGGTGGAAAAAGTGATCTACAGATGGGAAGTGTTATTGGATCCCCTGCAGAGATTATCCGCAAGATTACATAAGCGAGGCGAAAAGACGAATATGCGTAATCAAGGAACATGCACAAGTTACCATTGACCGAGACAAAAACAGCGTCGTAGCCGTGCATTGAGAAAAAGAAAAAAAACACCATTGCCTTTGCCACTCAATACTGCCAAGATAAGAAGATACACCTATGCGTGTGCAAAAATCTGCGTATCAGCAGATAGGGAGAATCGTGACAATGAACTGAACGAAAAACTAACGAGCAGCTGGCAAAAATTCCTCCCATCGATCAGCAAAATTAACTGGGAGCCAGCTCTGGACAGTGAACTGAAAACTGTTTGCAATTCAAGGCTCACCGTGGAAGAGAGGGAAATTAGAAAGTATTGGACTTGAAAATTCATTGGTGTAGGGTGGAAGTTTGCAAGGCTCATGACTCGTGTCTGAAAGAATACGTGAAAAGTCTTAAGTTTGGGGAGTAAACTTGGGCAATTTATTTCTTTTTTTCAAAAGTCCTTCTTTAGGAAATTTTTTTAACAGTTTCTTTATTGCCAAAACATCTTAACCTGATAATTTTAGCATTACATTCCTCGAATGTGATGTTCTCCTGGAAGTTTCTTCCGGTGCGCAGACACCTGCTTGCATATTCCAACTGCGCATGCGCGATGCAGTCCTCCCTTATAAAAGCGAGAGCGTGGACGCTTTCGGCATTCATTTTCCTCCAGAAGTACGTCTGTGCGTCACTTCTCCCTTCGTTTTGGAATTTGGATTCAAGACCGATGATCGCTGCCACTCCCGAAGCTCCCACTTTTATAACTGCAAACCCTCATGCTCTTACTCCTTTCACACTCGGAACCCGATGGATCTCCGCTCTCGACTCGCCGCCGGACCGGCGCCTTCAGCTCCTTTCACCGCAGCTCCCTTCGCTGATATCACGGCTCCTTCGGAATCTCCTCTTCAAGAGGGACAGCGGACCCCTCCTTCGTTCCCGTGGACCTCTTCCCTTCGTCACGATCTTCAGGTAGCGAAGGAGACTTACCGTGAAGCCAGAATGAATCTCCGTCGTGCTTCGGCCGCCCTTCGTTTGCCCGCACGCAACTCGCCTTTGGACCGAAAGGGAATTAGCGTCACTCGCAGTGAAGTACACGACATCGTCTAAGACGCTGTACGGAAACTGAAAGACAAGCCGATGCCTCCGCCATCATGCACGTCTTCTGCCCGTCAAGCCCGCACCCAAGACTGGGTCGCTTCAACCTCGAGCAATGAAGGCCACAAGCGCTCGGATCCATCACCGCCAACTAATGTCTTGAAACGAAGGACCACTTCTCTCACCAAGAAGACTCCCCAGCCGGACTTCCGACCAGCACAAGAACCTCCTTCGCCCGCCGTCTTAGCCACGGACGAACACATCCGCTTTCCTGACGACCCGACTGAGGATCCAACTCTACCTTTAGCATCCCTCCTCAAAACTGTCAAGGAGACTGTGCCCGACTGCTTCCTGTTTAAGCACAGTCCGCTGATGCACCCCATCATAAATCGAGGCCTAAAAACCGGATTCAGTTTCGCCCTTCAAGACAAAGACGCCAAACCACGTAACTTAACTTGGCCAATCCCACTACTTTACTCACATGCCTCCTTCGTAACGAAGGAGCCCTTCTTGGCAAAGGCGAACCACTCATCCTCGACAAGGACCCACCAGCACCACGCCCGGGATGTGAAAACGGCTTCTTTCGTCCTTTCGGAGACGGCGCCACAAACCCACGCAACTTCGACACCTACTCTGAATGCAAATTTCTCTGCTGCCTAATGGACTTTGGGACTACCCTCTCTATCTCCAAGAAAGCCGAAATTCAACATTTGTACTTTTTGAAAACGACAAATGCCTTCGTCTGAGCCTTCGGGCCGCATCACAATCCGATGTTTTGAACACTGCCGTCAACGCCTTGTGTGAGAAACTCACCGCCGACGCAAGCCTGGAAGAAATACTCAATCTTGCTTCACTCACCTCTCAACTTTTCCAGAAGGCAAGCTTTGCGACTTACCATTCCCTTAACTGGGCCACGAGTGCTCTTTTCAACAACATGCTTCTCCTTCGAGAAATCTCCCTTTCTTCTGCTAACAATTTGAACGTCTCCACTCGCTACCGGCTCCATAACCAACCCATTCATGATACGAACACTCTTTTCCAAGGCTTGATTCCAACTCTGGCTCCATACCTTGACATATCACGAAAGCCAAAACCAAAGCAAAACATGTCTAGCTGCCCCTTTCAAAGAAACGGACAACCAAACCCCCAACTTTCAACGGACGAATGGAACAAGTCTCCCATGCTTCCATCGAACAAAACGAATGACGCCTCTTCTTTTCACCCGAGACACCAGCAGGGGCCCTTTCGGACCGACACTCCACGCTCCCGTTCCGGCCAACGCAACCAAAAATGAGCCGCAACTCCAGATCGACGTAGCCGCATCTCGTCACCAGGAGGCAGGAGCTCATTTAGCAGAAGCCAACAATGACGCCTCCCACCTTTCCTGCCTTCCAGTCGGAGCAAGACTCCACCATTTTCTCCCTGCTTGGCAAAACCTCACCCGCAACCCGGAGATCCTTTCCATAATGAAACACGGCTTTCGCCCGACCCTTCAAACTCAGCCACCTCTACAAAAATCACCGCCCTGGGCCTTCACCACACCAGTATCGGAATCGCTTTCATTCGAAATCTCGGAACTACTGTGAAAGGAAGCCATCATAGAATGTTACTCTCCAGGCCCGGGGTTCTAACAGCTCAATCTTCACCCGACCAAAAAAGTCAGGAGGCTCCCGCCTAATCTTCAACATGAAACCACTAAACAAGTTCATTTACAACGAGCACTTCAAGATGGAAACATTAGAAACCATCCGCCTTTCGTTCCAACAAAACGACTGGACTGTAACCATAGACTTGGAAGACTCCTATCTTCACATAACGCTTCATCCGGCGATAACCCATCTCTTTCGTTTCATCTACAATCAAAAGATTTACGAATTTCGTTGCCTTCCCTTCGGTCTGAATGCGGCACCAAGAATTTTCACCATGGTTGTAAAACCAATATTGGCACATCTCCACCAAAACCAAATACAAGCCAGCGTTTACTTCGACGACTGGGCTCTCAACGACCTGGACCCCGAAAGACTGAAATACAACAGAGACAAGACCATCTCCTTTTAAACACCCTAGGGTTTGGGGTAAACTTCCTGAAATCCCGCCTTTCACTGGCTCAAGTCTTACATTCCTCAGTGCCTCATTCGACCTACAAACAGCCCAAATCGGCCCTTTATCAGATCACATAGAAGATCTTCTCCTTCACATCCGGCTCTTTCG
>JAHWFP010098940.1:0-11296 GCA_023313725.1 Lithobius niger | reverse complement strand
CCTTATTCACAATGATGATGATTAAAACATTTAAAAACAAAAGAAATGGGCTAATTCCCTTAGACAACACAACTGGGGGCTTCCATGTTCGACATCACATTCCAACATGGAAGCCCCCAGTAGTGTTGTCTACGGGATTTAACCCATTTCTTTTGTTTTTAAATGTTTTTTATTATCATCATTGTGAACAAGGAGCAAAAATTTTACAGCTCTGAAAATTAAATATGTTCATTACACGGTTGTTGGGCGTTTGCCTTGTCAGGAGGAACCTTTACTACCCTTGCTTAGTTCTTCACACTGTCGACTCCACTGTGTCTTACATTTAACTAACATTTACAGCTAGTTTCATTTAACTTAGAAGCTTATTTTTTTGTACTTTACTATTATTTTGCCCTGTTTTTGCTCTCACGCAATTAAAGCCATGTTAAAAGTCAACAAAGTTTATGTTCCTTCAGATATAACGTACCTTCAACTCCATCAGCAGTTGCGTGGGATTCCTTGGTCTCAAGTCGGTTTTTCACGGTTGCCAAGTCGATTTCTGTAAAAAAAACAAGAATGCGTGTTTGTTTTTTATCGACATTTTTTTTTATCCAGTAAAAGCAATGAGGCGAGGCCGACAGGTTTCCGTCGAGTTAACGACACGATTGAATCTGACATTCGGTAAGTCACCATAAACAAATGTTGTTTTTACTAAAAAAGAAAGATTGCAAAAAGAAAGTTAAATCTTGAGGATTAAGGACGTAACATAACATTTGTTAGAACGAAAGATCACAGCGTCATCTCTTTTTTACCTTGTCGGCTTCTTTGCGATGTAGCACGACACCGATACTGAAACACTCCATTGGTGCATACAATACATAATTACACGAATTTATACGGCAGTGACATGATGTAGTATTATTGTATATAACTCTATGGTGGAGCCAGTAACTAGGTTAGCAGCAAGGGGCACTGGAGGGCGAAAAGAAGGGCAACGTGCTGAAGACAATGCTGTTAAGAGTGGATTTCTTAGGCCTATAACGCGCGATTTTTGTCGATTTGTTGGCAGTTGCTGATATTTTTAAGCAAGTGGAATCTTTATTTTCAGATTACAACCTCGCAGCATAAGGGATTGGAAAAAACAACGATTTTTTAAGCCTAAGAAAGCCGCTCTCAAAGCACTGCCTTGACTAGAAGTGCCGTTGTTTAACCCTCCATTTCAATCTAGTACCCCTTGCAGATATCTCTCTTGTAGCCAATATGACGTCACATGACACTGCTCTATAGGGTTGAGGAGGAGACTTTGTAACTCTAAAATGACCCTATTGAAACGTGTTACATTCATTCCCTTAGTTCCATCCGAGTTTTCAGAGGGCGCCGCGCGTTCCTTCTGGTAATTTTTGCTCATTTTTCAGCCCCAAATCTAAAATAAACTAAATTACAACTAAGCTAAACTGAATAATAATTAAATATAAGCTAGTTTCGTTTAGTTTAATTTTAGGCTGAAAACTGGGTAGAAATTCCCACATAAAACTCATGGCGCCCTCTAAAACGTACACGGAACTAATAGGAATGAATCTACGACGTTTCAGTAGGGGGTCTCAGTCATAAATTCTCCGCCCCAACCCTATAAATTCTTGATAATAATGATAAAAAAATTGAACAACGTTTTGGAAATTACCGCGCTCCATTACCAAGTAGGTAGTGAAGCCAAATGAACCATAAGTCACAATAAAACAACGAAAATACTAAATACACAATGCAACATGCTCAAATACTAGCAGTCGATAGAATCCAAAACGAAATTGGTTTAGAGAAGCCACCAAGTTTCGATAAATAGTCAGCTTTAGAAAGTAGTGACGTCATTACAACAAGGATGCCATCATCAAAGTTGACTCTATAACCAGAAAAGTTAGCGCATTGCCATCTTCTGTATTTCCGTCGAGTGATTGCAGAAACATTAATAACTAGCATCGTACCTGGCTTCGGCCGGGGATTTGTTTGACCCGTGGTTGTTTCCCAGTATTTGCGCGGTGCTGACTGATCGTTCACTGCAACAGTCAATTTTTGTTTGTGATCACTCCCCTTTTCCGTCAGTCCTCTCCCTCCGCAAAGCAATATCGTAATCAAATAGTGGCTTTAACATAAGCACTGCCCCACCAACGGGCATTGCCGTTCAGGCCCGTCCCCACTCCCATTAGCGTGCGAAAAATAATTGTCCTTCGTACATGACGTCATTTAAGACGTGCCTTTACGATGACCGCGCAGAGCAAATTGTTAGTCGAGGTAACAATGTGCCAAATTTCAACTTCTTTTCAGGGCAACAACGTCCCAGTTTCACCTTTAAGCCAAAGAATTGACACACTCGCACGTTTTCATTGTTCCCCTTCCGGGGGTCGTTGCGGTTGCTTCATTTCTGCTACGAGACCTTACTTTTTAATGTTAAGATAATTATACAGAGACGATGCACGATCCACCCACCTAAATTCCCAAGGAGCAGATGTTAAGTGGAAGAGGTATACCACCATTATGATAGTTGTTTTTTTGCCGCATGAGGGAGGAAACCCTCGTACAACGGGCGGAAACAACCGGAGAAAAACCCGTTCATATACACTTCCCATCGCCATGATCGAACCTAGATCTGTCCGAAGCCACAGATGTGCAGCTGGGACCAGGACGCCTATCGAATCTGACGACCCAGTGCTCTCAGATACCCGTGCACCCATTGATGGCTGAGCCATGGGATTGCACATACGTGTGTTCAGCAATGTAAGAAAGTAGTCACACAATAACAGTGGTATACTGATTTTGTGACAAAATTACATTGTTTGAGAGAGCGATTGTGAACACAATAGTGTTATGTCGAGTGCTATTATGGGTCGGGTATACAGTTATGCAAAATGTTAGCTCGTTAGCATCTTGTATTTTATCTCCGCATATTGCATGTGGGTTTAACGATCAAGTGGTTCATAAGGTATTCTTAACATTTCACTTTCTCGTTGGTTGTATGAAGAGTGCTGGTTTTTCTGTTAATTGCTAGTGTTTGAGCATGTTGTAGCTTTCTTTTAGTGTTTTTATTGCTGAATTATGACTTAAATATTATTTGGCTTTATTACCTGCTTCATGACGGAGTGGAGTAATCTATGGAACACCGAGACTTTTTGTTATATTTCTTTTTATATTATATATATTATATATTTCTTTTTATATTTCTTTTTGTTATATGGATTGTTTCAACATCCATGTTTGTATTTTTAGTTTTATTTATTTTGACGAGCCTTACGTCAACCGAAGCAATTAATGCTTGTATGGCTGAACTGGTTCAATTTTGAACATTAACAGATTTTTTTTTTTTTTTCGAGAAGAAGAAATCCGGTAAAGGGAGGTGCCTGCCCGGGGATTCGATCGGGGAAACCTCCGATCATCGTCGCGGCCGAAAAATTGTCCAGAATTAGCCAGAATACATCCCGTAGTCGCTGAAGGAGCATGGTAGCCTCTCACGCTACCCTGGCCGGCAGTCCTGGCGGGGACTTGCTAAGGTCCTCTTTCCAGGGGTTCGACCTGATCCGCAAACCTCCAGCAACCAGGCTGAGCCCTCTCACCGCTCAGCCACGATGACCACATGTTATGGTACCTTTTATTCATCGTCGTCTACTGCAGCGCATCAGCAGAGTTATGTAGGTCGAAAAGAAAGGTTTAAGCGCGAAGAATAATTCTTAAAGGTTGATTGTGCGTAATACAACATTTGTTGTTCAAGAGCCAATGTTACAAATATGTCAGTCTTTAGTCCGGTTTGTAAATCAAACAAGCACCCATTATATTATTTCCCACCTTACTATCAAAGCCCGGCGATGCGATGCAGATACGTGTTCATCCACCACTTGAACTCCCCTCATAGTTTTAAAAATTGAAGTGTCTGATACCAGTGTCATGTCAACTAGATAGTTCTGCGCATAAGGCCAGACAATACGAACGCTTTACAAGCCTAATGGTCATGGCACTTTTGTTCGCCACTGCGTCATATGGTGGCGATTGTAAGGCAACAATGGATTAATCCACAACCTGAAGGATGGAGGTTCCGCTAAAGGCCGTCAATGCTATCAGTGCGTCACTGAGCCGTATTTCCGCGTTTTGACGGTAGAGGTACTGGTTGCTAAGGAGACAAAGGAGACGGCGTTAGTGTCTGACATTCATTATTGCCCACGGTAAGGCCTTATGTAATCTAGTTGGCTCTGCTGATACACAAGTTAGGGATAACATTTGCTCGATGGCTTCTTAAAAGATACCGACATGATTCAGCCTTCGCGAATGGACCTATTTCGAATGAATCTTTTTTCTTAAGTCAACAGCGTATTCAACATTGTCCCAACGGCAATATTATTGCACATGAATGACAATTTATAACACATCGGTTCACTAATTTATTTTAGTGTGTGCATAGTTTCACGTGAATTACACGTTCTTGTTAAGTAGAAAAAACTTGTTTTCGATTGTCAACTCGCAATTTGTGATGGAATTTGGAAATAACTTAAAGTTCTAACCAAGTTAGTTTGTGTCTAGTGTTATTAAAAACAAAGCGATAATCTCTATTAAATTGGTTAAATAACCGGTCTTGTGTTATGAAATTAAAAAGGCGAAACATGACAGCATATTCGCACCATTATTAGTTATTCTCAACCATAAATCTACGAAATCTAACAAAAAATTCTAAAGCATCAAAAGACAAAATGCCAAATTTCACAAGAAAAGGGTGTTCTTAAAGTTCCATGACAATATTCTAAGAAAAAAAAAAACCCAGCTATAACTGTTCATACACACGTTCTGTTCGAATAGTCTAGAACTAAGCTAACCACCGGGTAGTAAGGGTCTAATGCTTATCAGCCTCTTACTGACAACATTTTACACCTAGACCCTGACTGTCAAAGCTTGTCTGTGTTCCTTCTAGGTTTCGACTTACTATAAAACTTAACGTTCCGTTTTTGTTTATTAATACTATATTGTTGTTCACTTAACATTACCAATGGTTGGCCTACCTGAGACAATATCGTTCATGCTGCTGACTCATGGAGGAATCATTCACTCAAGATTCATTTGAAAACAATCTGCTGGCGGAAACACTCAGTACATACAATCTTCTTAGCGTGACTGCATAAAAGCCGTAAAGATCAAGCCGTAAGGTAAAGATAAAAGCCGTAAAAGCGTGAAAGCGTGACTGCATAAACGCTTTGGTCGAATGTACCCAACAGTTGATGAAAACGGTGCATTACGTGACGTCGTATTGAAAGCAGATAACACCATAGAAAGCAAACGACAACAACATAGGTACGTACTATATTTTAAGTGCTTTTGAATCGAAGAATTACGAGTGTTATCCACACGACAACACCATGAAATCATTCTAATATATACGATATACGAATTGTGCAACTGTTGTTGCATTATTTAGTCATACACTGTAGAACAATTTTGTGATTTCCTTGGTATTCTGTGGGTGGTAGAAGCAAGCACGCTCTGAATTGGCTTTCTTTTGTTCGTGACAGGATATGACGTGTCATATTTTTAGGGTGAGAAATCATACAAGCCGTTCTGATAATCTGATATGTTGCCGTGCACCAGCAACAGGACATGGAAGGGCCAGCGAGGACCACTTACACCAGCCCCAAGAAAAAAATCATGGGTGATCACCACCAATAAAAAATGTTTAATGTCTAACGTGCTTAACAAGCAGTTCCCGTTGGTCAGCCAAACTTCGCCCGAACACCTTCACGCTCAATGCCATAACAACCGCGGAAGGAAGAGAATTCCATACTTTTATAACTCGGGATGAAAAAAAGTACTTACGGCAATTGGATGTAAACCCTGGAACAACCAGCTTGAGTGGATATACTCTGGTATTACTCCGCTCGCGAACAGAAAAAGAAACTACCATAAAATACGTCGCAGAGGTCATGCAACAGACAGTATGTTGGTGACAAATCGAACTTCACTCTACGCAACTCAAGAGAATTAGCCCCTAGATTCGGAGCCGCTCAGAGTAACTCAATAGTGCCACACCCGGTAAGTACTTGGTGAAGGAGATATGCACAGATTCAACTTGGTCAATGTCACCCAGTTGATTTGGGGACCACACCTGTGATGCATACTCCAATAGTTCTTTCTGTCCACGAATTCATAGGCACCAACCAACTTCAGAATGGGTGGACTGATTTTCACGGAATTTGATACCTCTAATCTAGATTTATTCAAAATTGAAAAACATTACGGGCGTAATTCAAGATTTAAAAAGTCAATCCGTAACATTGACACACAAAACATTGTTCAAATTTGAAAAGAATTTACACATTATAATCTTACTGTCACTTTCTTGACAGTGACACTTTAAAATTAGCGAGGGCCAGAACTCAAAATTTAAAAACGTAACTCAAGATTTAAAAACCCCCATTTTAACATTAACACACAACGCATTACTCAAATTCGAAAAGACTACTTTCCATATTATAACCTTTTATCGATACTTTATTGATATTGACATTTTAAAAGTCGATCATACAGTTGAATGGTGAGAGCCTGAACTGATCGGTAACTATAAAGGGAACCGTGGGGAAAGTTTTCACCAGTCAGTGCCAGTCACAGTAGTGTGAAAAACTATCAGATGCCTGCAGTGTGTATGGATGTATTCTGGCCCAATGAAATACTTTATCTCCCCACACGTGATGATTGGAGGTTTTCTGGTTCGAATCAGGGGTTTGCCCATCCTTGTGGAAGACTTATTGCTTCATAAAACGTCTCGTAAGGATCAAACTTAAGCTGTTTTAATTATCGTTTTATCCTCGTATTTTAAGGCTCCAACCAAATTTAACAAAAATTCAGTAAAAAATAATTAATGTGTAAGAGAGGAAATAAATTATTCTCATAGATCGCTAGTTAAAAACTGTAAATTAACCTATTTTCTTAAAAATCGTTAAGTACAAGGTCAGTCTCTAAAATTGATGTAAAAATGATGCGTTCTGCCAGTTTGTAAGAGCTGAAAATTACATTACACTTATACGTGAATAAGTTATGTTACTGTTTTAAGTTAATCTCAACCCAGTTGCACATGCGCAGAAGCAAACCTAAGCAGTCATCGAACTAGCCCTCGACTCTCTTAGAGCGTGCCAGGGGGACATGGGATGATCTAAATTTGAGGATCGAGACGCACTTAGCAAATTAAAATATCTGGGAAGATTAGCTCTTAGGGACAGTGACAGAATTGCAAAGGAAGTTTTTAATCCAGAATTCATTTCACCATTAACTTCCAAATTGGGCGAGTTATCAGATTAGATGATTGGGAAGTTTCTCCACGTAATTCTAACGAGATTAGTTGGAATATAAACTGACGCCCGCGTGGGTTAGAGTAGTAGCTTTCGAATGTTTTAAGAAATTCTACCCAATGCCTTAGCACTTTTTCAATATGTAATCGCAAAACTCAACCACGAGTTGAGGATTTCTTTAAAAACACCAAACGGTAGCACACTTCTCTTTCGGGCGAGAGGGTGAATCGCTACCCTTAAATTTGCATTCTCGTTTATTTGCGTTTTAATACACTGAAAAAACTAAGCATCTTAAACTAAGATGCGATGGCATCTTATATATTTGCATCTGTTTTTAAAACGTTTTTGGCATCTTACAGTAAGACGGTAATGCTGCCTACAAGATGCTGCCTACAATGCTGCTTACAAGATGCTTTCGGATCTTAAAATTTTGCGTCTATTGTTGAAATATTTTCAAGATCTTGGAAGTTTGGTATCTTAAAGACGGACGCTTTGATAGGCATCTTATATATCTAACATCTTATAATGCTGAAATCTCATTACGATGACGTCTATTAAATTCAACCTTCTTATATTATTCATTTGTTTATATTATTAGCAGTTCAAAACCGACACACTTGATATCTTAGATGCAAAACAGCACTGCTTGAATTAGGCAACTAAAGACTGTGGAGTCTTAGACAGCTAAACATTTTAACTTTTTATATCACGTGTTTTCCATCTGATAATCAGATGCATCGTCCGTTTAAAGGCATCTTAAATTTAAAAAGTCACAAATTAGGACACGTCTTAAACTGGGGGTATCTTAAACCCTCAAAGCACAGATCCATTCCATCTTAAATTAAGATGGGTTTTGGATTTTCAGGAGGCTCATCAACCAAAACAACTGAATTTCAGATGCATCTTACGAATTGATCCAACATGGCGGCCCACAGAGTTTAAGACCTGTTGAGTCCTTGTCTTTTATTGTGTTTTTGTGTATTGTTGTGACCAAGGAAAACATTCATTAGCAACATTTTCCGAAAATTAAATTTGTCTCTTATATCCGTTGTGGTTTTTTGTCTTCCGGGGGACAACTGGACTATTTTAAGATGCTTAGTTTTGCAGTGTGGGTATACGTCGTGTATGCGTCTTTTTCACGCTTCGGTAGCTAAATGGTAAGAAAGACCACATGTAAATTGGGGGTAGTTGAAACATTACAACATTTTATGTTTGATTTTCCGTTTTTGTGGCTCGGTAATCATTTTTGGAAAACATTTATGTAAATTCCAGGACACTGCTATTTTCAGATCGTTACTCGGGCTCAGAAATTACAATCAAAACTTAACTTTCCATATGAAAATTAAGCATATGTGAAAAAAGAGAAATGACCTTCTACTTAGTCTGAATTAAAACGGACAAAGTTAAAAAAAATACATTAGCTGTCCGTTTGGAGGTGCATTATAAAGCATTCCCAACCTCAATACATGCATATACGCATACATACATACACAAATACATACATGCATGCATGCATACATACATACATATGTACACACATTCATACATCGAACTAGGATGCAATGTCTTTTAGCTCTAGCCATAGAATCCTAGTTTACTTACATTTATGAAATTTTGAATTTTTGAGTCATCCCCTTTTTAAGCAAGTGAAATGCGCCTAAACTATATTAGGGCGCGTTTACGCAACGACTCGCTCTTGCATTCTCGCAGCTAGATGCTTGAAATCATCTGAAATTCCAACATGGCGGCGGTCCTGGCTCTGTCGACTCGCAAAGAAAACAGTCAATAGTGCGAGTTCAGAAGCGACTAGGAAAATTTCGTCAGGAGAAATTCCTTATCTTATTGTCGCGGATAAAAAGACTTAAAGCATTTACTCGAACGACGTCGGATTCAGCTAATCCAGGAAGCGTTGTTACCGTGGCAACGACACCATTGCCATCGATTAAATTATAGCTGCGAGAATACAAAGGCGAGTCGTTGCGTAAACGTGCCCATACACAGGTGTATGTATGACTACTTGATATGTTTTCATTTGAATCAGCATATTTCTTATTTTTTAGCTCTCAGTGGAACTTGGTTAATAACATACTCAAAATAACATACTCAAAATGAGCAAACTGTGTAAGTCTAAGAAAAAGCTAAGGAGACTTTTTTTCTCAGCTGACGTTGTTATTATCAAAATTATAGATCACATTTTTTTCTGGACGTAATGGTGTAATTATAATATGTATTGGGATCATGTGCTAACCTTCACCTATTAGACATACAAAAGTCAATATTTTGCTTGGAACAAGCTGCAACTTTTTTTTTGTTATTTTCATTTGAAGAGGTATTAAAATCAATCATAGAAGTAACTACAAGGTGTCATTTCAATCCACCCAAAACCAAAACTGGTGTAAGAGAAGCCGCCAAGGTTAATCCTATTAGCCAAGTTAATCGCACGTACCAATAGTTCGAAAGTTAAATGAAAACTAGAACATTGCTACTACCGGTAGCAACCTTCAAGTTCTCATTTAATGTCCAAAGTATTATTCGGTGCGCTTAACTCGGCTAATAGGATGAAGCTTGGCAGTCTTTCCCTGGTTGAGTGATACCACTACGTTCAGAGGCCGACCCTTTTTGGAAACTTGGCAGCTTCCCTTATACCAGTTTTAGTTTTGGGTGGATATCACAACTTTCGTAGGCCTGTGAATACAAAAGAATCGTACACTCTAATCGTTACATCTACCTTTTTTGTCTGGAGGTATGCCTCTTTTAAACATTGCGCTGGAAGCGTGTTAGTTTTATAATAATGTTATATTTTGCCACAATCTACACACCGTCGAATCCTGTGACGTCTTCTTCGGCTATGGTGTGATGTCGTCCTTGTTGCAAAACTCACTATAATAGTTTGAAGTTTGACATTCAATAACCACTTTTAATTAATTTTTTTTTTTTACATTGAAATGTGTCAAGTCCTCGGTCACTAATCCATTCAATATACGTCTTTTATTGTTATGCACAATATTAAAGTCGTGTTAAAAACATTTCTTAGCCACTGAAAAAAAGAGTAGCGTTAACAGACCCACGAGAGGACGAAGACAACTTTTAGTAAAACGACACAGTAAAGTTTTATTCGACATTTTTTGTTGTTCTCTTTCTCTTTTCCCTTTTCTGCTCCTTTCTCAGCTTTTTTTGCCCTTTCTAAGCTTTTTTTTGCCCTTTTCAGGCTTTTAGGCCCTTTTGTAGCCACCGCTGCACCAGCTGAATTTGTTTTTACAGAATGGGTGTTTCGAGAAAACGGCAGGGGCAATAGCCCCCTCCCCACCCTCCCCACCCAGTGTACGCCACTGGAAAAATATAATATTTCAAAAGTTTTAAAAACAATAATTCACTGTCAATAATGACAAACGTATTTTTTATTCTACTGTCCACCGTTTAGCAAATGAAAACAATAATAAAAGTTGGGCCAAGCTGCAATGCAATAAAACTGCGAATAGAAATAACATCGTGATTAAAAAAACAAAAAAACATTACGTGGCTCGTAATATTTGTTTTAAGCAAACTGAATCTTGGTGATCAATACACGTTGATACTGAAAAAGAATTGCTACCCCTGATAAGCCTCTGTCAGCAGGTTTGAAGTTAACAGCTGCACCAGTTATTGTTGTTTATTTTTAGAGAACACTAAGGTTTGAAGGTTGTTTATTATTTTTATAGTACACTAATATAAACTGGAAGGTTTTAAGGTTTTTTTTATAATGGTACATACATCGTACAAACGTGTGATGACGGTTTCTGCAATGCACAACAATGAAAAACTGAACTCGCTATAGTCCATCCACAAACAGCTTTCGCGACATCAGTTTAATATAGCGAAGAAGAGTGCTGGCGCCAAGAAAAGTAGTCCCTTTGTTAAAGCCTGTTATGAAAGAGTTTAATATGAACTTACAAACTATTTGTTATATTTCTTCTTTATTTTATGATAAAAAAATACTAACCTTGTAGGCTATTTATTAGTAATAATTC